>PVLD010018535.1:0-38770 GCA_004027595.1 Dinomys branickii | reverse complement strand
GGGAGGCAAAGAGGATCACCTCTCTGAGTAGCTGCTTACTGGCCTCAAATCAAAAGGGAAAATTTGGAGTAAAGGCACTAGAGAGTTGAGTGAAGTTATCATTAAAGGATGAAATTATTATTCCTATTTTTTCTCTGTATCTTTCTGTATTTTCCAGATCATATTTTTGTCGATATTTTATTTTTTAAATGATTGTTTTTGAATTTTGGGCTTAAAGTAATTTTGCACCTTTATAAGGCATGAGGGCCAGGGATATAGCTCAGTGGCATAAGCTCCTACCTGGCAAGCACAAGGTCCTGAGTTCAATTGCCAGCACCAATAAATAAACACAATATAAGGCATGAAAGCACCCAATAATATTTGGGGTGCATGGTGGCGTATCTTGTGGAATATATTTCATCCAGCATTTTGTTTTCAGATGCCTATCAGACTCCATCTTCAAGATGACCCAAACCTGGTTCCAGGGCATGCATCTGTAGTTAATTCCAGTTAATCCGGAGGCTGAGGCGGGAGGATCACTTGACCTAGGAATTCAAGCCCAGCCTTTGCAGCATAGTGAGACACACACCCCTTCATCTCAAAAAAGAAATCAGGCATGGTGGTGCATGAGTATAACCTCACAGGGAGGCTGAGGCAGGAGGATGGAAAGTTCCAGCCCAACCCAGACAACTTAGTGACTTAGCAAGGTCTTATCTCAAAATTAGAAAAAAGAAAAAAAGGAGAAAAAATGAGAGAGCTGTGCATGTAACTTCCTGCGAATGTTCTGGGTCAGTCCCCAGTACCCAGGGGCAAAAGTTTTAAAATCTTTTTATGTCACTCAAAACACAAGAAAGGCTTTTTGTGTTTGTTTTTATTTGTTTGTTGTTGTTTCTTTTGAGACAAGATCTCCCTGTGTGACTAGGCTGCCCTTCTGGCCTTAAATTTGCGAGCCTCCGGCCTCAGCCTCCTTAGTAGCTCACATTACAAATGTGTAGCAGCATTTCTGGCTTAGCAAGTCAATTCTGGAACCTTTCACTGGAGCCCTGTGCACTGGACCCTTGACCACCCAGGCTCTGCCTCCTAGCACTAGCACCTGGCTGGCTGGCGGTGGAGTTCTCCCCAGCTAGCACTTCCCAGGTGTCTACTGAGTGTTCCTGCTGCTTCAGAAGTGACACTGCACCTCCACCCCTCATTGTTACTCCCTAGTTTCTGCCAGCCCTGCCCTGCCCTGCCCTGCCCTGCCCTATGCAAATGACATCTCAAAAATGACCTCAGGCAGGCAGCCACTGGACCTGGCTGTCACCTCAGCTTGCCACCCCCTGAGCTGTGAACTTCCCTTTCACACTGATAGAGACAAGTTAGAATGAAGCCCGTAGGAGGAACATGGTATCAATATTGAAGAACAATGAGCATCTGGTAAAATTCAGAAGCCACACCCCATTTTAAAGCAGGATAAAAAATCTCTAATACCAAGAGATATTCTATTAAACAATGAAAATACCAGCTATCCTGCACTTGGGAGATTGCCAGGCTGCACTACAAAGTGAGACCTTGCCTCAAACAACCAAAAAGCAAAACTAAAACAGTGAGGGAATCTGCCCTTCCATGTATCAACACTAATGAGTGAAGCCCTGGAGGTGGACACGGAGGTGCCGGCCTGTGGTATCAGTACTCAGGAGGCTGAGGCAGGAGGATCACCAAGAGTTCAGGGCCAGCCTGGGCTACACAGCCAGGCCTTGTCTCCAAGACCAGAACAAAAAGAACAAACAAATAAGGCCACTGTAAGCTCTGTAGAATTGCAGGAGCC
Source organism: Dinomys branickii (assembly GCA_004027595.1). Taxonomy (NCBI): domain Eukaryota; kingdom Metazoa; phylum Chordata; class Mammalia; order Rodentia; family Dinomyidae; genus Dinomys; species Dinomys branickii. The sequence continues at coordinate 36,984 of PVLD010018535.1, read as the reverse complement.
CAGAAGCAGGGCAGAGGAATATGGATACTTCCTAGACAATAAAAGAGGACTACCAGCGCCAAGGGGGGAAAAGGATTATTTCACACATGCTGTTGGCACCACTGAACAGCATCTGGAAAAATAATTGAGATGCCACCTTCCCTGTATCATATTTTAAAAATTCAAAGACAGACAAAGAGTTATAATAGCAAAAAATAGGCAATAAAAGTTTCAGAAGAAAACAGGTGGGGAAATAATTCCTCCCAGAACTAGAAAAGGTATTAAGTGAAACAGGACTCTTAGCAGCCAAACAAGGAAGACTGAGAGATTTGTCTACCAGATAATTTTCCCCTGGTGGCCTGGTGCCCTGTGATGAGACATGCCACAAAGGCAAGAGATGAGTGATACTCTAGGAGAGAGTATTTGGAACATTGCGGCAGCCCTGGGGTATCTGCCCTTGATTTTTTTAAACCTACAAATCAGTAACTAAGCCAGGTGTGGTGGTGCACACCTGTAATCCCAGCACTTGGGAGGCTGAGGCAGGATTGCTATGACTTGGAGGTCAGTTTAGTGACATAATGAGATCCTCTCTCTTTCTCAAAAACATCAGTAATTATGAGAAATAGCCCCAAAGAAATACAAAGAATAATATATAGACAGGTAGTTCTCACAAGAGAAAGGACAGTGACCAGGCACCCCCTCATGCTGGCAGCAGTGTGAATTGCTCAATTTTTTCCAGAAAGTACTCTGTCAGTGGGTGTGGAAATCAGGCCTACCCAGCAATCCCAGTGGAACGTATCTATTCTATAGTTGTGAAATGTTCCCTTTCATAGATGGAATTGGGGAGGGCGGGACGTGAGAGTGGAAGGACATGGAAGGAGAGCGAAGGACCGCAGGTTATGGGGGAGGTAAAGGAGATGCCCATACGCTATGGACATGCACGAATAACACCAAAGCATGACTCTCTTGTCTGTGTAACTAACATGCACTTAACATGCACTAACAAAGCAAACGAAGACGAAAGAAATAAAACATGAACCCACGACAGGATTTCAGTTACACAACTGCTCCCGATAGTAAAAAACTGGAAACGAGTTCTGTCAGATACACGGGGAATGAGGAGAAAATCCGCCATGTGTTCCTACACAGTTGCGTGCACCTCTTGAACAAACCAGGTCTCTATGCTGATCTGAGAAGACATTTCATGCCGAAATCTAAAGTGAGAAACGACGTGTCCCCTCTAATCCGAGACTGGAGCAGAGGCCCTGTATATCTCGTTTTTTTCTTTATATACACCTATAGTAAAGTTTAATTTATAAGTTAGGATGAGATTCCCAACGATAACAGTAAAGCAATTATAACAATCCAATTATAACAATCTACTGTAATAAAAAGTGTGAGAATGTGGTGTCTCTCCTTTCCTTTCTCCCAGAATACCTTGCAGCGCCAGGCTCACGGTCCCCTCGCATGGGGAAGGGGGCGGTGTGCCTGCAGGATGGGGCATGGGCAGAAGGGCGAGGGCTGGCCCGGACCTTGCCCTGGGATGGTGAGGAAGAGGACACCCGGCCACATCCGAGCCACCAGCCTTGGGTGACTGAAACCTCCAAACTGAGACTTGGTAGGGGGGCTTGCCAGAACCCCAGCCCGTCAATGTGAAACCACTCAGTATCCAAGTTTTTGTTTCTATAAAACAGAAAAACTTGTCATCAGTGCTGAGGGGACCTGGAAGGCAGGGAGGAGCCAGACCCAGAAGGCAGATGCCGTGGTGCTTTCTGCTTGCTGCTCTGTGTTGTCTTCAATCACTTCAATCAATGTGTGTCATTTTGACAATTTTTAAAAATCCACAAAGGCGAAGAAAGTGGTGTAGCAAGTAGAAAGGAGCCTGTGTGGGGCTTTTTGTTTTTTGTGTTTTGTTTTGTTTTGTTAGCACTGGGGGTTGAACACAGGGTCTCTGTACTGAGCTATCTCCTCAGCCCTTTGTTTTTTTATTTTGACAGAGGGTGTCACTAAGTTGATAAATTGTCCTGGCTGGACTAGAACTTGTGATCCTCCTGCCTCAGGCTTCCAACATGCTGGGGTTACAGTGTGGGATCATCCCACCAGGCGATCATGGGGGTTTTAATATCCACGACCCACAGCAGCCTCTCCGGTCTTGGCTGCCAAAGGGGAGGGGCACACACTCTGGTTCAAAGGTGGACAGACCCAAGAGGGTGAAGCCGCGTAGCACCAGCACACCAGAGAACCTCTAACCACACAGCAGCGCCTGTCCCTGTCACCTCCCCCACCCTCAGGCAGCAAGGGAGATAGTGACCAGCCAGGCCTGGCTCTTCACTCCAAGGTCACCTCCACTCCAAGGTCACACTGTAGATCCAGGTGCCTTTGGCCCTGGGTCCACCTGTCCCTTCCCCTTCCTTTTTAGAGATATTAAATCTCAGGCTGCTATAAGGACAAACCATCCCCACTGAACTCGGATTTGCATTATGAAATGCCTTTTAAGAAAAAAATAATAAATATTCTCAGTCTGGTGACACTTCACTTCCCCAAGGCTGAGCCACAGCTAACGGCCTTCAGCTTGCCCTTGACGTCCCTGCCCGAGGAGTCACCCGTCAACCTGCTGCACACTTGGCTAATCATAAACTAAGGAAAGCAGGATTCAAAACTCACAGCCGTGCTTGTTAAAAAGGAAAAGAAAGAAAATCTTGGTGGGGGGATTGCAACTTAGCCGTTTCTTTCTTCATTTGTCAAATTTAAATTGAAGGGAAATTTGAGAACTGCACAAAGAGAGGAGCCTTTTATTGAGCCTTTCATCCATCCAAGCACCAGATTTATGAGGCCTTTGGAGACCCAGAATAACTTTTCCCTGATGAAGCACCAGGCAGGACCCCCCACCCAAATGCACATGCGGGGCCCCGGAAACAGAGGTGCTGAGAGGCACCCAGATGGCCAGAGTGTGCAGGGCAGTGTGGCTGAGTTCTAAAGAAAGCTGAACTTCTCAGAATGAATTGGTAGAACTGAGCTATTCTTTCAGTGCTGGGTGGTTTTGGTTTTGGTTTCTAGTTAAATGACTTCTCAGCCAGGCGGCTGCTCCAGGCTCAGTTTGAAACACAGGGCAGGAAGTGACAGTGACGGAGCGGGGCAGGTGCCAGTACCCAGGGAACATGTGCAGGATGGCAGGAAGGCAAGGAAGGGCTGGCATGGGCCCCAGCCCCAGCCAGAGTGGGGCTCTCCCCAGCCTCTCTCCAAAGCCCACGCGGGCCAGGAAGTAGAAAAATTGAGGGCTCGACATGCCCTGAAATGGAATTACAACTCGGTGATTTAACAGCAAGAGTCAAAATAGAAAGCAAAGTGTCTTCCCCTCACCACCAGCTTGCTCCCAGAAGCATTTTCCTGATTGTGTTTTGCTTTGCTTTTTGATATAACATTGAAAGAGGACCCGAAGTGCTACTCTAGGAAACCAGAAAGAGTATTCATTCTCAGTCCTAAAGATGGCACAGGAAAGTGAGCAGTTTGAAAGCAGGACTGGAGCAGATGTTTGCACACCCAGGTTCATGACAGCATTCTGCAAAACAGTCAAAAGGTGGGAGCCACCCAAGGGTACACGGCCTGATGGATGGTGTGTTGGTGTGGGGTCTTTTTGCAAGGGGAACAATATAATACAGGACACATATTCTACAAGATTATTTATAATAGTCCCTCAAAGAATGATATACAAGAGAGTGCAGGAAGTCTATCCACACACTAAGACCAAGGAATCTAGCCGAAGGCCTGGATCCCACTGCAATGTCCTGCACGAGTCCAGCTGAACACCTAGAGCTCATAACAATGCCTCCCATGAGTCCAACTGGAGGCCCAGAGCCCATAACAATATCTCATGCAGGCCTGTTTCACGGATCTGCGCTGGGAAGGGCCAAAGGTCAGTGGTAGAATCTAGGAGGTCTGTCCCAGCAAGATGAAGGATCTGTGCTCTCAGGCTGAGGGACCTGCACTGGAGCCAGGAAGCAATGCGCAAAGTAAGAACCAGAGCAACCCTGAAAAGTACCACAGCCATCCTCAGCAACACTGAGATCTGAAACTCCTCTAACGGTAAAAGACAGCTGAGTTCCCATCAGGAAAGCTGACCCAGCAAGCTTCTTCAGGAGACTGAGTTATGCACCTTCTTCCCATCCAGAGCCAGGAAGTAATGCTCAGAGTGAGAACCAGAGCTCCCTCAAAGTGAACCAAAGCCATTCTCAGTACCAACAGGGCCCCGAGCTCCTTGGAGGAGGAAAGCAGCCAAGTTCATCAGGAAAGCCAGCCTGACAGGCTCCTCCAAAAGAACCAAGAGCTCCTTACAGCTTCTACCAGCTCCCAATAGCCTTTCTCAGCTCCCAACAGCCTTACTCCTTCCTCTCCAGTTCTGCCTCTTATGCTGCTGGCAAGAATCCTCAGGAGGGCCTCCCATACCCAGCACCATGCTTACTCATTTCATCTGGGGGTTATAAGTTGACCTCCAGTTGTCAATCTACTACAGATGGATAAAGACAACATGCACACATGCCAGGGGACACTCTTCAGCCCTTAAAGAAATTCTGACACCAGCCACAGCACGGGTGGACCTTGAGGACAATGTCTGAGTGAAATAAACCAGTCACAAAGGACAACTCCTACAGGATTCCACCTACGGGAGGTCCTAGAAGAGCCCAGTGTGCAGAGACTGGAAGTAGACAGGGGCTGGGGAAAAGGGATGGAGAACCCGCATTCAAGGGGGAGCATTTCTGGTTGAGATGATGGAAATCCCTAGTAATAGCTGCACACCACGGATGGTACCTAGTGCCCCTGGTGAAGTGAGTTCAAGCAGTATAGCTGCTCTTGTTTTAATGACCACAGGTAAAAGAGGGGAGGAGGAACTGCTGGAGCCTCAGATGGGTCCTCTTCCTTCGGCGCTCGAGTTGTGTCGTGACAATTTCATTGAAGTTGTGTAGGTGACAGACTGAGACTATATACCGTACATTTAAGTTATGCAGTGTTGAGTTGATACACAGTTAGCTCTGAGATGAAACCAACTTCAGGTGGAAAATGTTCCCAAAACTGCCCATCTGTACAGAACATACCCACGTGTATGCAGTTTTTTCTTCTCCGTTATTCCCTAACTCAGTATCACAAGCACTGCCATAGCATTTACATTGGATTAAGTTTTCTTTTCTTTCTGTTTGTTTGTTTCTTTCTTTTTTTCTTTCTTTCTTTCTTCCATTTTCTAAGACAGGGTCTTGTTGTGTAGATCAGGCTGGACTTGAGCTCACTATGCAGCCCAGGCTGGCCTTCAATTTATGGTAATCCTCCTGCCTCAGCCTCCCTAATGCTGGGATTACAGGCATGCCACCACCATGTCTTGCTATATTAGGTACTTTATAAGTGATCCAGAGATGATTTAAAGTATATGGGAGGAGGCTGGTGTGTTCTATGCAAACGCTACACCTTTTTATAGAAGGGCTTGAGCATCTTGGATTTTGATACCCACGGGGTGGGAGCTCAGGGTTCTGGAGCCCTTCTTCTATGATGACTGTAGGTGTTCATTACAAAAAGAGTGTAATGATTGTGCCATCCAACACACCTGTCACCTCGCATAGTTTCCATTTTGTGGTAAGCTTAAGACCTATCGTCTCAAGGAGCCTCAGGTAGGCAACATGGCCTTGCTAACTTCAGCCAGCACACTGTACGTGAGGATGCCAGCACTGATTCACTTTAGAGCCCGAAGTTTTTTTCCTTCACCAACCTCTTCTCATTTCCTACCCCTCCACCCAGTGACTCTGCCTCTGTGAGTTCAAAATGAGGGTACAAGGGTGAGTTCCACAGATGACTGAGACCCTGCAGCATGAAACCACTAAGGACCCGGAACAGCCCAAGCAATCCTGAGAAAGAACCCTAAAGCTGGAGGCATCATGCTTCCTGATATGTAGCTCTATCCACAGCTGTTGCATCAGGACAGTATAAAAAAGATAGGGCACAGGGACCCCTGGAACAGAATTCAGAGCCCAGAGATAAACCCGTGCGTGTGTGGTGAACTGAACTTTACAAAGGTGCAGGGAATACCCATGGGGGGAGGATGGTCTTCAAAAAGCAGAGCTCAGAAAACTGGAGACCCACATGCACGTGAATGGAACTGGGCCCTTCCTCATCTTATACCAAAGCCCAGCACTTACTTGAATTGTGGGGCGTTTTTTGCTGTTAGAAATGTTTTACTTTCCGTCAACCTCATTTCCATTTTGCTTAAGTGTCTGCAGGGCAGCTCGAGACCACTCGGTGCTGGTTCCCACCCACACAGTGGCCTGTGCAGTGGGGGCTGCAGACCCATCCTCTGTGGCTGGCTGAGCACCTCAGTCTTCAGTAGGGAGCTGCTAACTAGGCACAGAGGGCACCTGCGTGCCTTCAGACTATCCTGCAGCCTAGGCTGAGCGGGAGTGAACTCGGGAGCTGGTGCAGTCCATTCACCCTGAAATTCCTCCTTGGTCACAGCCTTCTCAGCAGCTGCCTGCTCTTCCCTTTCAATCTCTTCAGGATCCCTGTAGAAGTAGAGATCCAGCACAACTTCCCGCGGGTGTTCATGGGAGATAGTGCCACGCATGCGCTGCACTTCCCAGGCCAGTATCCACTGCATCAGACCTACAGAGTGAGCTCCCTTATTGTTGCACGGGGTGGCAATGTCCACACAGCGCAGAGGAGAATCTATGTTGCATAGAGCAATGGTTGGCAGATTGACTAAGACGCCTCCATGAGGGGCTGATGGTCTCCCTGGGGTCAGCAACCACCAAAAGACGTGGCTCTCGGAAGGCTGACTGGATCTAGTTGGTGAGGGTCCTATGAGTGACACGGCCAGCTATAGGAGCAGCTCCAGTGGCAGCAGCAAACGTTAGCACAGCCCGCTGGCCGGTGTTCCTAGGCAATTAAGCATCCAGAATGAGTTGTCATTGACTTGTGGGGAAGCAGAGGATGGGACAGGCTGGTCTTTTAAAGGCTGCTCTGGCTCCTGGAAGGAGATGGGGGTGCACCCTTGTGAACAATGGAGCAGGAAGGGCTGGATTGGAGGCCACAGTGTCAGAGCAAGGAGGGCACCACAGACAGTGCAGCCGGCCCATGCCCACCCCAAGCCAGTGCTTGCCCCTGGGGCAGGAGAGTAGCTCAGCTGCCTTCAGCCTCTGCCAGAACATTCTCAGGGACCCACGAGCCCTGCCCACTTTTCCTGTGTCTTCTGACCAGCTCACAGGCAAGCCCCAGGTAGAAAGCTCCGTAGGTGTGGCTTTGGGAGCATTGCACAGATTAGGCGCCTTAACTACCACCTAGGAATTCACAGTTAGAACAGAATTCTCTTCCCTGGGAAGTAAGTCCCAAAAGCACACTGGATAGTTCATATACATGGTCCACCTGCACCTGCCCCCTGTGGCCTTGGCCAGTCCATGTCCTCCTGCTCTCACAGCTGAGGCCCACAGATCCCTCCCTGAGAGCCTAGGTAGCCTCACTGTCCAGGACCAGATGCCCAACCAAGTCCAGCAGGGAGGACTGTGGTGCCAGCCCCACCCTCAGGCCTGTGGCACCTCTCCCTCAGGCCTCGTCTAGCGCTGTTACTCGATCCAGCCATGGTTCTGAGCACTGTCCATCCCTACACTTTTATGCTATATTCCAGTCCCAGGAAAGAAACTCTCATCTTGTTCCCTTGTCTAACATTTCTGGAGTCTGTTTAGTATCCCAGGCCTTCGACTCCCCCAGAGCAGGCGCTCTGCTTTGCTTTTGTAGGAGTACAGTGACTTCCATGCCCACAGCCCCTCCACCTGCCCACTGCAGCATGGCTCAATGGGCCCCATAGCAGACACTGCCCTCAGTAGCTTCCTATCAACCCACCAGAAAGGACTGATAGTTCACACCTGTGCCCAGCTGCAGACGAGGCCTAAGGACAGGTGCTGCACACAGCGAGACTCTGCAGGAAGCAGAATGGGAGCCAGGAAGGAGTGAATATGCCAGCAAGGGCAGTAAACCAACGTTGTGTAGGAGGAGGAGGCTTGGGGAAGGCCGCAGAAAGAGACTCACCACAGGGTCAGAGCAGAAGCCAAGGGAGAGAGCTGACCACCATGACACTATGAGTCATGGCCCCCACTGCCAGGGGAAACACCAGACCCTGAGCCACGGATCTACATCCCTCCACAGGCCCCACCTCCTGTGGCAACTCCTTCACCTCTGCTCCACAATCAATAGATATGTGCCACCTGCACACCCTTCAGTCCCTGCAGCACCCGTGCTGCTGTCTCGGCCATGCACGTCCTTCCCACCCTCATCCTTTGCCCCTGTAGCCTCAGAGCTCCTGTCCCTCACCCATCCTGTTGTGTTCAAGCCCCTCAAATCCCTCTGACCATCACCTCTACTCCATCAAAGCAAATTCTCAAACCATGTCTCTCACTACATCCCCTTTTTCTTTAACACAAAATTCGAGTTCCCTTGGGTCATCACCATCAGCTAGAGGCCAGGAACTTCCTCTGGCTGTGGAGGAGAAAGAGGGAATGTACCACCTTGAGTCCGCCAAACAGTCGCCTCTCCTCTCTGGCTAGACTATCTCCCCCTGGACTTTGTCAGTAAAAGGCATGTGGATGACAACCCACTCTGGCTCCCATGGACCTCATTTTGCTTCAAGGAGGCTGCAGCCAGGATGAGTGTCACCTGAGAACTTGTTCAAGCTCCACCTTCTCCAGCCCCACCCCAGACCTCCAGGATCTGAATCTCTAGGTCTGGGGCATACTCAAGTTTGAGAACCACCATCCTGTATGTGCCTTCAGAGGGTTACTGGGAGCAAAAGGTGGGTCTCTGTGCTTGGAGTAGGAGCACAGGCTCCATCTCTTACTGCAGTGTAGACTGGGCAAAAGGACGTGATAGGCAGCAAGTGTGAAGTGGCTCATAGAATCGCAGAACATTGCTTCCCAGTTCGGCTCCCAATGCTCACCCACGTGAGTTTAACCGTGGACTCTCCACTGGATTTAAAAGAAAACATTCCTCGACCTTGGCCTCCTCCCAGTTATCCTCCTAGCCTACTTTCTTGGCCAGTTCCACAAGACACTGATCCCTGCCTGCACCCCTGTTAGTGGAACCCCTCTCTCCAGGAGTTAAAAAGCCCCTCTGAGGGAGGTGGGCTGTGCCAAAGGTTGCTGGGCAGCTCTGTCAGAGTCCAGTGCTGTTGCGTAAACAAAGGAGGATGCTTCAAGGAATGAGCAGGCTACTTGAAACAATAGATCAAAGCGGAACCCCAGTAAACACAGGGAGGCCAAAGAAGAAGAAAGGGTTGGTTCAGTCCCAGCTGGGAAACACCTGCCCTAGGACTGGAAACCTGAGGGGACCTTTTTCCTTTAGCGACACATATGCTGGGAGGAAGTGCCACCCAGACCCGAAGCAGAGGGTAGACGAGACCAGAAGAACACAAATGCTTGTCAAGGAACCACAGAGGAAGTCCTGTAGGCTGGACCCCAAAGGAATCCAGAAGTCATTGCTCTCAGAGTTGTTGAAAGTTGTGTGGACAATTGTGGCCCTTTGTCACACACTCACACCTGTAGTCTGCAGGTGTTGCTGAATCCTAGAAGCCAGCCTTGAAAATACTTACCCTACATTTACCCAGTAATCATTCGCCCCTTACATCTGTTATCCATGCCTACCCTGTGCCAGAAGTTTGAGAGACACAAGCCATGACTCAGCCCCTGACCTTGGGCAGTGCAAGGGCTAGAGATGGAGAGAGTAAACCAAACAGATTATAAAAGGATGTCTATGATTTTAAAAGAAACAGAAAGAAGGGGGGCAAATGTAGGTGGCCAACATCATGGAACACTGGGGTCCAGCCACAAGGCCAGGAGGTTAAGGCAAAGTTTATGGTTTCAAGACCCCTAAAGTTCCTTGGGATAAAATCAGGAACTCACAGGGACTTCTACCTTGTGAGATGTAGTGGATCCCTTTCACCCTCTTTTCCCCATTCCCAACACAGTTTACTGGACTGAACCTAGGAAATCTAAGACCACTGGAAATAATCACGGGATGAGGGAAAGTCCATGTTGGGTGGATGGTAACAGGACCAGCTGTTTGATCACTGCTGGGGCTGTGTTGTGTACAGAACAGCTGATTGTGCTATGTGCTCTACTACACTTAGTGGTATGTGTGTAATTTCCCATGCAAAAGGTTGACGGTGGATGCTTCTCAATTGTTACCTCAACCCACCATGATGCGCCTATCCCGGTCATCATACACCCCACCGAGACTTTCCCAGTCATCCTTAGATCCTCAGCTCATCACTGAGCAGAATGCTCCTCCTCTCTAGTGCCTGGAACCAAAAGCAGGTTTTCCCAGTCTCACCTGACCCTGGCACCCAAGAGCCTGAGGGTATCCAGCTGGAGCCAGAACCATGAAGGATGCTGGACAGCCAGTGAGCCACTGGTTCCTGAGGGTCTGAGACACACACTCACTCATTTGTGCCCCAGGCCACGTCCCAGAATGTGAGTAGCAGCTTTATTCCCATTCACCGAAAGTGGAAAGAGAAACAAGACTCTAACAGAGTCTGGCTAGTCACACAAGGTGACCCACCATCCTGGTTTGTCTGGGACTATCCTCATGCTCACCCTGGAAGGCCCACATCTCAGAAAACACCTGAGTTCCAGGCAAACTCAGGAACTGGGTGTCACTCCCAGGAAAGTACATTGCTCTAACACTGTTCTGGTGGCCACGTGATTTAGGAAGTGGAGACTGTGGGTCTGGACACGGCTGCAAATTCAGGGAAACCTCTATTCCCGGCACAGCAGACACAGGTTTCAATAGTAACGTTGTTCCACTTCCCAGATTCCTGGCAATTTGTATACGCCAGCTACCTGGCCCTGAACAGCTAACTTGCCCGGGAACACTCCTGATCTTGCCCATCTTGCCTTGCTTCCTTGTAAGACTGCACGAGAACAAGACAGCTCATCTGCCCTTGCTTCCTGTCTTTGCAATGATGAAACACCACTGTGCCTTTCACCCTCTTCCCTTCCCAGCACTGAGGAAGCCAGCCACCCCAGGGCTCCACTCCCGCACCAGGAAGTTCCCTTGCTCAGGTAGCTCCCCTGACTCTAAGCCTGAGCCTTTATCTTATCGTTCATAGGGTTCACACCCAGGTTCCTATGTGAGCCAAATGTCTTGCACATCTGAAAAGGCACTCCTAGAACATGTGCAGTATGTTGTTAAGTAGAGTGGGGAGGAGGCTTCCAAATTCAGTCACTTCCATGGATAATTTGCTACGAAAGATTGAAAAACAGAAGGTACACAACCACTTGGACACTTCACAGGTGGGCAGAGGGCTGTTTAGCAGTCCCCGCTTTTGCGTAATAACCCTTTTATTTCATCGACATTCAACGTCCCTTTCCTCACAAAACCAACTCATTCTTACCTGCCTGGTTTATCTTAGAAATTGTGTTTAGCTTTATGCCTGAAATTAGCTCTGGAGAGCCATCCACGGGGCTAAAAAGCTTATCTTTTGCATTTGCGTTTGCTTGCTGGTGTATTAATGAAGATTTCCTAGCCAGAAAAGCCTGGGCAATGGTATTCTTTATAAACACTGTTTCACAAGCAGCAGCAGATGGGGGGAAATGTTAAACTCAAATCACTTTTCAGAACCATCATTGGTTTTGGTCATTCTTGAGCCATCTTTCACCTCTCAAAACTTTTTCTCATCTATAAAATGAAGCATTTGGACAAAATTCCCACTGTGGGCTTCTTTCTGCTCCAAAATGCTATGATCTTTCCAATTTACTACATTCTCCCACCGTCATCAGTTATTTCCAAAGCTCAGTTACCAGGAACTGAGTGTATGCTGAAAACAAAGGAAACTAATGAGTCAAACATGTGAACTTTTATCTATTTTTTAATTTTGGATATCTGGAATGGAACTCAGGACCTCACAATCGCCAGAAACACATCAATTTTTAAAATTCCAAGGATAAATATATGCATTTCAAGGAAGAAATATAATTTGCTGAGAAGCATAAGAAAAGATGTTCAACCTCACTCACAGTCAGAAAAATAAAAATTAAAGTGAGATGCCATCTTTTCTCTATTAAACTTGTAACAATGCAAAGGATTAGCACCACCAGCTGTTAGTAAGGATGTAGAAAATCAGGAGCCTAACTCAACAGCCTTCTTAAGGACAGCCTCAGATTATCTATCAAAATGTAAAAGCTTAGTACTCTTTGGCCTAGGCCTATGAATCTATATCACAGAATATTCATACAGATTACATCACTATGAGAAGTGTTTAAAAAACATTTGGAGAGACACTCACTGTCTTTCTACAAGAGAGTTGGTTCGGATATACTTCATCAAAAGATTGATTAAAGGCATTAACTTCCCCTTAGGAATCAACACACAGGACTTCAGAATGAAAAAAAAAGTTGAGGTTAGCTCTTGTCTCAGACGTGAACTATAATTTCCACTTGGCAACAGCCGCTTGGAATTAGCAGCTTCCTTCTTTCTTGCACCAATCAGGCCCAAAGATCACACTTAAGGTGGAAGATATCTCTCCACCTTCCCGCCAGTCTTCAAAAGGGGGAGAGAGAAACTGGAAGGAAATCAGGCATGCAAAAAGAGAAAGCCCAGGAAAAGATAGTCACTGCTCGGAGCTGAGAATTTCTTTCCTTTCTACAAGGCAAATGTGGGAATCAGCCTGAGAAACAGAAATGCCAGACAATTAGAAAAGACCCAGAGTCTCCCCCTCAGGTAACTTTAGTCTGCCCTTCAGTGTTTCGGAGGGTCAGGTGAGCCACAGGAGAGAAAAGGGGGAAGAAGTCCAGGTCAGCTGGAGCCCAGGGAAGCCGCTCAGACAACCAGCTCGTTAGGGTGTGGAAGTTATTCCGCCTTCAAGTTCACAAGGACCCAAGCTCTTCAGAGGGGGCGCTGCCTCACGAACAGTCGGGGATACTCAGGGGAAGCCCAGAGTTACAAGAAAAAACACTTCCAAAAGAGAGGTGGGAGGCTCAGCAAGTTTTTGAAACAACAGGCACTTGTCACACAAAGCATAAACTTTGAACTCCAAACACATTAAAAATTAACTAGAAAAAGAAAAAGTTGGGTTGAGCCCATTCTCTTTCTATGTGGGGAGCTGTATTCTCCTGGGGTTTCTGAACATGCTGCTCTCTATGTGAGTAACATGGAAGACAGTCTATCTAAAAGCAAGTGGAAAAGATTTTTATGGAAATAAACTACAGTCAGACACCAGGCTGTATAGTTAACCATTAAATACACACACACAGACTCAGTCAGGGCCAATTCCATACCAGTGACTAAAAGCCTTTGACATCCTGGACATTTGAACAATACCTCCAATAGCCCTGTGTTTTCAGAGCCACCATCTCCTTTCTATTCTTGATGCCCCAGTGACAGAAACTGTCCCCACTGCCTAACTAGAAAGAGTAGAATGCCAAAAGCCAAACTGACCTCCTGAAGGTCACAGCTTCCTACATGCCAGGCCTGTAAACAGAGTACACAGAAAACTCCAGTGAGTCTCTGGGGCCAGCATTGTTGACATGAAAATCATATTTGAACGTTTCTATGACCATTGTGTTCACAGTTCGCTTCCAAACCACACTGTAATAAAATTATCACTTGGGTTCAGAAACGTTTTGTGATGGAGAACAACTCAAAATTCCTCTTCCTCAATCCAAACTGGTTTGCCCAGACTCCTAGCTCAACAGGTGGGAGGAAGAGAGAATCTGGGAACAAGGACCTGCTAACATTGCCAACGCAAAGCAGAATCTAATCATCACCCTAGCAAACTGTCCCAACCTGGGTGTTTGATTAATCGCCATTCTGGGCAGAAGTCAGCACCTTTGTACTCGATGTAAACAGCAACCAGCTGAGACATTTTCTCAATGTCTCAAGACCACTGTTCATTCAGCCCTACAGGGCCACACAGGATATGGTTCCAGTTCTTTGTCCCAGTTGTTCTGAACTGACACTAGTCATGGAATATTCCATTCTCCCTCCTCTGGGCCTTGGCATATGCTGTGTTCCCATCCAGAAAGCTCTGCGTGGCTCTCTCCACCTGCACCATCCATTACCCAGTTCACTGTCCCTCATCTCTCAGGTCACTTCTCCCAGGAAACCGTCTGACCCTTGCATTTACGTCCTCGCGCTGTTTTAGTTAACAGCTAAAAACCCTAACCAACTGGCTTCAATCTACCTCTCCCACATAAAAGAGAAAAAAGGCGAGAGAAGCCCAGGCAGGATTGAAGCTGCTCCTTTGAATTTGCAATTCAATAGTTTCTCTTCCATCACCATCACAGAATCTTAAAACGACACTGCACAAGTAATTACCTGTTAGCTTGCCTGCATCCTGCATTTAAACCATAACAACCACAAGGGCAGAACCCTGATTGGTCTTTGTCACTGTATCTCTAGTACCCAGCTTAATGCCTCTTGTGAATAATTGATCAAATCAATATTTGAAATCAACAAATGCGATGGCAAGATCTTACCATGATGGCAGATCCTGCAGCAAGACACCAAGGTGAGAAAGACTCACAAATTGTGCTCCATGCCTTCCTAGGAACTGTAACCTGTGAATCCATGGTGATCTGTATCTGGTTTTTTACATACATACTTCAACAAAAGCATTAGTCCTTGATGGGTAATGTTTGAGGCAGGACCCCGTATCCTGGAGCTGGTTACAACTAGAACTAGGATGTCCTCCTGTGTTCTTCTAGCGATGTTTCTGGAAAGTGGGACTTAGTTGTGGCCTTTATACTGCTACTTCATGAGAACAAATTAATATATGAGAACATTCTGGACCACAAGTTAGGACCCAGCCTGCCATCATAAACAACCGAGAGCCATGGATTCCAGAAGCTAATCTGAAACAGGACAAAAGTAGAGAAGGGATAGATGCTTGCTTTTTCTTTGTAGCTGCCCTTTCCAAAAAAGAACTGAAAGTAACACACAGCTTCCTCATCTTCTGTACAAAGGGGCGTGATCCTGAGCCCTTCTAAATGGGCCCCACCCCACTCCACCCCATCCATCGACCTGGTCTGCTTCTCAGAGCTAGTCCAGGGATGTGCAGCATCAGCACCACCTGAGAACCTGCTAGAAATGCAAATGCTCGGCCCCACCCCAGAGCCCACCACCCACCTGTGTTTTATCAAGCCTCCAGGTGATTTTGGTACAGCTGGCATTTGAGAGCAAGGCCTAGCTCTTTATCTTCACAGCACTTACAGCAAGCTGAGTCATCTTGTTTATTTATTTAAACATCTTGTTTGGTTCTTGTCCTCCCTTGCTGAAGGGAGAATCTCAACTGCATAAAAACATAAAACTGTGAAACCTAAGACCAGGTAGCTCAGGACTCTGCGCCTTTCAGGTGCTCAGTAAACATCTGTCAAATCAACAAACAAATCTTCCTGTATCTGCTTGTCCCTCCCCCCACCAAGCTGGCTGTGAACAACCCTGGAAGGAGTTAAGCCTCCCTTGTGAATCATCTGGCCAAGCTCTGGTTTTCCATCAGGGTGTGATAAGGTTCCAAGGACAGGAGATGCCACACAGCACAGACCAACGTTTTTATCCCCGTCCTCCAGGTCCCAGCAGCTGGAATGCTGCCTCTGAACTGTCCGCAGATCATTTTTCCCAGTCAGCAGGCGCTTCCCATAAATGAATTTCAGATTCCTAAGGGGTCCCTGAACAGGCAGGTCAGCCCTCCGCCGCTCACCCCTCATTATGATCCTCCCTGCTCGAAGCTCACAGTCGCCCTCCCCTCTCCCACCAGGGGCTGTGGAAACCAGTTGTCATTATGATGCAGGAACTCCAGGGTCCACACAGCATGATCCGAGAAGTCCTGCCCTTGTTAGGGTCAGTGGGCGGGAAAGACAGATATTGGAGTAGAGGTAAGAAAAACAAGCAAGATCATAGCTGCCCCTTGCCCCACGCTCCCTTGCTCCACGCCGCGCAGGCTCTGTCCTGTGTGACCCTCACCTTGAGCCTGAAGTGTGCATCCATCAAAGGAGGAAACCAAGGCTCAGTGGATAAATCTTCCAAGGTTGTGTGGGGTGGACCTTGACCACTAACCCAGCTCTAACCCGAAAGCCCATCTTAATCTCTGACCCCTCACCTATGTGGGCGAGCTGCAGTGCCCACCCAAACACCTGGGAAAGAGAAAATGACTTTCAGGCGGGAATAAGCTGGTTATCTTCTGAGAAGTACTCTGAGGTTGCTCTGCTTCCAGCTTCTCTGTTCTGTCCACCTTGTCCTGTGCCCACCACGCCCCTCTTTCTGGATTTACCCTGGACCTGCCAGGGATGGTAAATATTAACCCGGAGCTGGTGAGTGCCCTCACTGCATTCCCAGGGCCTCTGCAGGGTGGGTGCTGAGTCACTGCCTACGTGGCAGCCCCAGGTTTCCACAGCTCCCAGGCAACAGAGGCCAATGGGCAGCCTTGGTGTCCTACCCAGCTAACCAGAGGGGCCCCTCATTCCCACAAGGCAGGAGAAGGTGGTGTTTGCAAGCGGTCCGCTGCAAGAGGAAGGGTGGCAAGCACATTGGAATGGAGGGAGAAGGGATCCCGAGCAGCTGAACTGAAAGTTGTCCCTGATGGGTTGCCTCTGCTTTTACAGCCCCACATTTACCCTATCACACACCAGTGTGGGCTGCAGTGCCAGTGCGGCGGAGCACAGTTACCAACAAGGAAAGCATCTGTAGACCCTGCAGCAAGTCTCTGCAGACTCCAGAGGCCCAGGCCCAGGTCCCTCTATCCCCCACCTTCCCTCCACAGCCCAGATTCACCTCTGTCCTTTGGCTCTCACCCACCCAGAGTTCGCAGCAAGACTCCCAGTAAGGGTAGGGCAGCAGAATTTGACACACCTTTATCCCACCCCCACTGCCTCCACAAGGGGCTGAAGGAAAACGCGACATGCAGTGGACGTTGTGGAAACTGACACATGTGGGAAATAGCAGGAGAGGGAGTAGGACCTCCTGAAGTTACACTGCATCACCCTGCGTGGAAGCTCGCTGCTTCTCAGGATGCCTTTAAGCCTGGAAACAGCTCAGTGAGGGATGCTGAGAGTGTGTGGGCTGGGGGCTGGGGGCGGTTGTTCTCTCAGCCCTGATCCCCACAGGGATTGAAAACCCAGCAAGTTCACAGAAAGTCACACTGTACCCCCAGAGCTGTGCACACAGGGCAGGTGGAACCGTGGCGGGGTGGGGTAGGGGAGAGGAGAGAGCTGCCACCGGGTCTGTCCATTGAGCCCAGGCCGCAGCTCTGAGATCAAACCTCACTCTGGAGAGCTGCAATCCCCGGCTCCTGCTAGGCTGAGACATGTCTGAATGCCCTGTGCTGTGGGTGCTGGCTAATTGCCCCTCTGATTCACACCATTATTAAACAGGCAACCTGGGCAAGAAGTAAAATCATCCAGGGAAAAGACTCTGAGGGAAAAGAGAAAAACGGAGAGAGGACAGACACAGAACACAGAGGGGTAAATAAACTACGTGAGAGCACAAGCCGCTTGCTGCCCCGGAGGCTGGCTGAAGCATTTCCCGCCAAAGCAGAGGAGAGCAGGACTGAGGACACTGAGCTCCCTGGACCACAATGACTTTGCCAAACATTCACCATCCATCTGTCCCAGGTGCTCATGCCCTGTTCATGTGCCAGAACTAACCCACAGGCCCAGCATCCCTCACCAGCCCAAGCCCCTGCACAGGTCAGAGCATGCAGCTGGCCTCAGGCCTGCAGCCTGGTGGAGCCCCGCGGGGGGCCCAGGTCCTGTGGCTCCCGCACATGATCCTGATTGCAACAGTGGGGAAAAGTTCAAAAGCAGCCTGATGAAAAATCTCTGGCAACTGGCTGCACCTTCCCTGGCAGATAGCCCCACACCCGGCTGGCAGGAGAGAAGTGGCTTGACCATCTCCCCATGCACCCCTTCTGACAGCCTCCCCACTAAAGGCCCCTAACCAGTCTTTCTGGTCCTGATCCTCAATTCCAACGGCATTAACAGAGTCTTAATATTTTTCCAAAATAAACAAAGAGCCCAGTGCTTCATTTTCCAACGTGCTGCTTCAGTGTCTAGCTTCAAGGTAAACCCAGGGAGGATTTTCTCTTTTCATGTTCCTCGTTGGACCAGGGTTCCAGGTCCACAAAGCTGATCCAAGAAATGTTGCTTAATGAGTCACCTCTAAGCCCCAGTGCTGGCCAGGAGGAAATGGGTGCAGAGATCTTTCAGTGGGACCTGGGATTTGTCCTCTAGAGACAATGTTTAACTGGACCAGAATTTTTAACTAAGGACCAGGCAGCATGGGCAGTAAACTTTGAGGAGAGATCGTCACTAGGTTTAACTAGTTTGGAGTCCAGGCCTTCATGAGCCCACAGTAGAGTTGGAAAGACAAGCAAAACTCAGAAGAGGTAACAGAAAAGCCTTAGACAGCTCCAGGATGGTCATGGGTTGGTGGGTTGGGGAGAACAGGGCGGGTAGCTTAGACCATCTACAGGCGGGCGTGCAGAGGCGATGGGGCAATCGCTGTGGGCTGTGGGTTTGGAAAGGGATCGTGGGACAAAGGACTTGAGTAGGATTTGAGTCAGAATGGAAACCAGCTGTGGTTCCTGAGGACTCCGCTAGCCTCTTCGCTCCATCTCCTTCTGCACACTCCCTTGGGCGATCTCACCCACAGCTTCTACCGCTGCCTCAACACAATGACTCACAAGGCTTTATCTTGAGTCCAGCTCTTTTGCCTCAGCTCCAAGTTCCTGAGCTTTGGGAGGTGATTTCCCCATACTCCCAGCTGTCGACTTGAATTTATCACCTCTTTTCTCCCCCTTGTGTGTACCTGCTTTGTTCTTCTCTGTTCCCCATCCACACTCATCTACTGAACGGGGAGGCCCAAACCAAACAACCCGCGCTCACCCTGAGCTCCCGCCTTTGTCGAAGTCCAGCTGCATTCGCCTTCTCACTGACTGCTCCTCCCCATCCCGGTTCCATCCTGCCTGACCCTCAGGCCCTCATTATTTCTGTTGCCTTCTTCCTCTCTCCCAGGCTGTAGTCTTGGTGTTTCTGACTTACAGCAGCTCAGTCTTGCTAAAATCATTTTCTACAAAACCTTTCTTGGTGGATGTAGATGAAACCCACTCTCTAAAGGACGGCCATAAACAGAAACCTGCATTTTGCCCCAAGGCACTCAGTGTTAGTGTGTACAGCACATTAAAATAATGGCTTTAAAAGCTTAACCTGTTCTTAGCAACAGTAATTAGTTGAAAAAGGAAGCCACCAGATGGTACATATTGTTAATGACACCCATTGGCAGGCTACCCAATAACACCCCTAATTGATTCGGAAGTGTTTTCCCTCCCATTCCTGCCCCGGCGCCAATCAGCATGGTTAATTTCAGCTCTGCATGTGAGACTTTCAGAATCTGCCTGAAGACCTTCCAACCAGGCAGAGTGAGTCCCACTGTTTAGAACTACTTGAGATGTCCAGGTGGATGGTGCTGTCTCCCACCTCTGTATCCAGGGACCATGGGGTTCCTACTGATTCCCCAGGTAACTCAGTACCCCTCAAACACCAGAGGCAATTTTGTCCCCTAGGGGACATTTAGCAATGCGAGTGGACATTTTCTATGGACATAACCTGGTAGGTAGAGGCCAGGACTCCCACTGAGCAGCCCATGATACACAGAACAGCACCCACCACAAAAGTTTACCCTGCGCAAGTGTCCAGATTGCTGGTGACCAGCACTCTGACCGGATTTGGCTCATCACACATCCCAAGCTCCCCACTGGCGCCCTCTCTTCCACAAAAGGACAGAAGCAGCAGCTCAATCAGGTTGATTGACTGAAGCATCACAACAGTGTGACTATTGACTTCTCAATCCCTTCTGCAAGCTCCTTGAGGGCAAAGGATACAGCTTCTTCCTCCCCATCTGCCACAGTGACACCCCACTATAGGGTCTATAAGGTCTGTAAGGTCTCGGTGACTGATGGGCAAAGAAAGAAGTCACTGGCTCTGCTCAAGGCCAGAAACTGATGCTATCCAGCATCCAAGAGTGACATCCACCACCCCCAGGTTTGCAACATCTCTGATCTACACTGCCATTGATGGCATTCAGCACACAAAGATGACCACATGCTGACTTAATCACAGAGAACAACCTTTTCAGACATGGATTATTTTTCACTTCAGATTACACAATAAAAATAGATGAGCAAGCCAGTATATCAAGACCAAATGAGTGGGTCAAATACCAATTATTGCTCTTAACTGACCATAAAAATAATCACTCCACAGATGACAAAATCAAATGTTCCAGTCCCTCACAAATTGTTGGTATTTGCATATAATTTGCATGCATCCTCCTAGCACGTTTTGACATTAAGTCCTCTCTAGGTGATGTATGACAGCTAACACCATGTCCATGCTGTGTCAGTGATTGTTAATGTCTATCGCTTAGAGATTAAGGACAAGAAAAAGCCTACATGCTCAGTGCAGATGCAAGGTTTTCCCATATATTTCCTGTCTGAGGCTGGTTGGGATCTATGGGTGTGAAACACTTGGAGGAGAAGAGCCAATTGTATACACGCTCAGTGCATGACCTACTTCAAGAAAAGTGAAGATAGAGGTAGGGACATCAACCAGAGAAGAAAACACTTGGGAGTGTATAAAAGAAAGGCTCTTCAGAAAGTCGGGGGTCACTCTCTTCCCTTCTGGCTACATAATGTGTGGACAGAAAAAGACAAAATATTCCCAAGGCAAAATCTCCTCCACATTGCTGACTTCCTCAGAATCCAGACAGCTCACTCCAGTCAAGTGGTAAGGAAGCTAACATGTGAAGAAGTGGGGAAAATGAAAAGAAGCCTGCTTGGGTTCCACTTGGGTCAGTTTTGTTTTGTGTTGTGTTTTTTGTTTTGAGATGGGGTCTATGTTGCTCAGGCTGGTATTGAACTCCTAGAGGCTCCAGAGATCCTCCAAAGGTTGCCACAGTGTAGGACCCCTACCCTACACACACACACACACACACACACACACACACACACACACACACACCATAGAGTCTGCCAGTGTCTTGACGACCCTGGTCCAAAAGACTAAAGAGTTATCAGTCACAAAGAAACTCACAATGAGGAAGTGTAATATCAAGATCAAGCATGAAGGAGCTACAGGAAAAAGAGATCACGAATTTTCCCTTCCACCAAGCATGGATTTCATGTTATGTTCACAAAGGGATCAAGAAGTCCCCGCCTGTCATTGGAACTCTCAAGCTTCCTTCTGCTTCCCAGCAGCCCATGTGGGAACCACACGGAAGGGCTGACAAGGAGCCATATGCTCTCATCTCTGAAATATGGCTTCATTGCAGGGCTCTGGGAAGAGTGGTCCCCACTGCAGGGTGCCATGAGCCCCGCAAGATGAGCACATATGCCAGCAAGAGATTCATGTAGTGCTTTTATTATTGTGCCTGGTACTGCATTAGGTAGGGAAACTGCATTGCACAACAAGGCTCCCTAATGACAAAGAGGATACTGAGCAGGGGTGCACTGTGCTTCAGACCCGCACAAGCAACACTGGAGAAGGATCCTGTGCCCCTGGAGTACAGCAGATCCTGGGATACAACAGCAGCTGCAGCCACCACAATAGCTGTTGGAGAAGGGTTGCCTCTGTTTCTTCTTCTCAACAAGCTCAGCATGAGTATTGTTTGCGGTTGTATTAGTCCATTTTCTTTTCCTATAACAATACACCTGAGGCTGGATAATTTCTTTTTTTTTTAAAGAGGTTCACTTAGCTCCTAGTTTTGAAGAATGCAAATTCAAACAGCATGAAGTTAGCTCTGGCAAGGGCCCCCTGGACTGTGTCACCTCATAGCAGATGTCATTATAAATGGTGGGGAGCCATGTGAGAAAGAAAGCTCATACAACAAGGCCGGAAGTGAGTGCAAGAGGAGATCTGATTTGATGTCCTTACAGCAACCTTCTTGAGAGAAATGTCTCATGGACACCATGAGAGTTTAACCCCTCTGGGTGGCAACTTCTCCAATGACTTAAAATCCTCCCATGAACCAACTTCTCCAATGACCTAAAGTCCTCCCATGAAGCCCCACTTCTCTGAGGTCCCACCACCTTCCAATGTTACCACACTGAAGATCAAATTTCCATCAAAAGAACCCTTGACAGGCAAACCACATCCCAACCAAACCATATTACAGGCATTCAGTCCTCTTCTGAGGCTTATAAGTTTTTTTCTTTAGGTAGAGGAGGATTGCTTTTAAGATCTAAACCGTCCTAGGCTTCACCCTGACAGGATCAGTCACACTCCAACTAACTTCAGGCCACCTGGGCTAGTTCATCCCAGTGTCCTCTCCTCATGCTGGCCTTTCACTGTCCCTTCTTTGTAGAGTATGAGTGACAAGCAAGCTACAGCAGTGGAAATCAAGCTAGCTGGAGAGCAGCATGGGATTTAGATGGCCACAGATTAGGCTTATGTTCCCAAACAAAGTGACGATGTGGGCTTTTGTCCAGATGATTCTGATGAAAGCATTTGTTCCTTCTACTCTCCTGTTGGTTATGGGGTAAAGGGAGAGGACATTCGATATGGTGGTTCTTAAAGCGTGGTCCTGGGATCACCAACATACACTGGAAACTTGTCAGAAAAGCAAGTTCTGCAGATCTGTCCTAGATGCATTCAATCAGGAACTCTGGGCCACCCCAGAAAATGATGACCAACAGCCCAATGATCTTTTTTTTTATTATTATTTTAAAGACAAAAGAATGGACACATATAAATGAGAATAACTCAAAAGCAATACAGGAAATATAAAATTATAGTGAAGATAGTAGGGAATTAACACTGGATGCTGTATTACATAATGTTATCTTTGCATTTGTTACTCAGTTATGCAGATGATGGCTCGTTCAATTAATCAATTTTCTCCACCCTCATCTCTGTTGTTCTACCACCCAATCAGTCATTTTCCCTCTGATAATAACTATACTTTTTTGGTTTATTTACTCCCTCTGGCTCTCACACTGGGAAGAGGCATGGCTGCTTCAAATTATGCTGTAACAAATATGGGTGTACACAAATTGCTATGGCAAGAAGTGGAAAAGTACCGATTCTCAAAGACACTAGATAAACAGGGAACCAGGTTCACTATGGTCAAGCCCCCACTGATAAGCCCTCAAGGCCATCGGGGGTCCGGTCAAGTCAGCGGGGTTACCCAGCGAACTGCCAGGCTTCACCACAATGCAGAACATGTGGAGGCCTGGTCAAGTCCTCAGGGTTGCTCCAGCGGACCACCAGGCTCTGCCCTGGTGAGGTGCTCCCGGGGGCCCAGTCAAGCCACAGGGTCGTCCCCGTGGACTGCCGCAGCCCAGTGCTCTTTAAGCAAGTCTTGGTGTGAGATCCATCTATCTGCGCCAATGCCTCCATTTTCCTTCTGGGAGTTCTTTTGTTTGCAGTTTTGGTATTGCACTCAGAGGCCACTTTTCAGTTCTTCAGTCAGTACTAAAAATAAAGATGAGATGAAGACAGATTAAAAAAGAGAGAGAAAAGCTGGTAAGGACAGAAAGAAAATCACTGACATGGTAGAAAAGCTATCACAAAGCAGAGATACTCACCAACCAGGCAGCAAGTCAGTGTACCACACAGCATCCATTTCTTCTCCAGACCTGGTCTTTGCCCACACCTTCTCCTCTTACAGGAAGGTTCACTCACCTCTCAGTCAGAACTCCTGTTTTTGAAAGCCTGCACCAGCCACAAAAAGGGAAAGAGCATGATGGGTGTGTAGAGGAGAGTTTCATCAGAATCTGTGTCTGCTCTGTATTTTATATAGGAGCAATGAGTTTAACGTTCTTAACCAGGAGAAGATGGATGTGAAGTCTAGACAAAACTGCAAAGTGCTGAGAAATAGGAATTCTAATTATGATCTCCATAGGTTTAGAATTTGACACCATTCATAGTAGATAGTTTTAAAATGTTTGTTGAATCAATAAACATGTGCTCCCCTAAGAAAACTATTACAACAGTATTTTGCAAGGCTGCCTTTCCTTGGTTTCTTCCAACCTATATCCATACTGCACTTTTCCCTTTCCTTTCCCTTTACTTTCTATTTTGGAATTTGAACATGACACCTGGAGACAGAGCAGCAATCTAAAGACCATGAAGTGATGATATAATGAATGTCATAACACTACTGATGACAAACAGGAAAAAAGAAAGTCCCTAACTACTGGTAGCATTATTGAATAGCTATATGAGCTCTAGTCTCCCCTTTCCATTCATCTTATTATGGGGGGAAAAGAAACCATAAAGTGATTAAGTAACTAAAGTTTAGGGTTTGTTTGTTTTTTTACTTGCAGCCAAATGCATTCTTGGTTGACACATTGCTCTTTCAGACTGGAGACATATTTAGGTGAAGATGTAGTTTGATGGAGTGATACATTGAGGATGTGTCATGGCTTGAGTGTATCCCCAAATTCTTGTATTGGACACTTAATCCCAACACAGTAGTGGGGAGAGGTGAGGACTTTGAGAAGTGATTAATTAAAAGATGGTGCACTGACAATAGCATCGTGGGAGTGGGCTATTTAGTGTAGAAATGAATTCATGATAAAAGCAAGAGTCTGCCCCTTTCCTTTTTCTCTTTCCCTCCCCGTCTCCCATCCTCTTTCCCTTCCATCTTCTGCCTGGGATGATGCAGCAAGACAGCTCTCACCAGATGCTGGCCCCCTTGGCTTTGGTCTTCCTGGCCTCCAGAACTTTAAGAAATAAATCTCTGTTCATCATAAATTACTCAGTTAGAGCAGCACAAAATGAACCAAGGCAGAGTGAAAGGAGGAGACATGCTACCATTTAAAAGTGGCCAGAAAAGAGATTAGAGAAGACAACAGCTTCCCACAGCTCAGGTCTCTAAAGCTACTAAGTACAAAAAAGTTGAGTGTCCAGCCCTAGAAACTGGCCAGAATACAAAGCTACAGTGGATTGACCTAGAAGTTGTTGAACCAAAAAAAATCTTTTCCGGAAGTTTGCCTTGGTACAATGTGATGCAAAGGTGATGCCCAGAGCCTGCTGACCAAAGGAACAGGCATCCCTATAGTCCTGTAGGTCAAGGTCACGAAACCCTCTTAAGAGTTTCTAGTGCAAATTAGGCTGCTCAGCTGGAATCCTAAACTACAACCATGTTCAGTAATGGAAGCAGCAGTAGTAATCCCTTTTAGTTCCAATTCTTATTTCTGACTTAAGGTCAGGTTTCATCATAGTAGGAATAAAGTTGCAAAAGATCTCTTAGCCTTGGCCTTTCAGTCCCCAAATTAGCTTGAACTTCACCTCTATGGATGCCTCTCAAGTTCCAGGCTGAAGGTGGACTCAAACTCTACCATCTTCTGATGCCTTCACATTCCACCCAGTTTGTGACCCAGGAGAAGGGAGAGGAGGATCCATGTTCCCCTCATGGTCAGGTAGAAGATCAGGCCATTGAAGGATAGGGAACAGTAGGCTCCTATATGATGGCCTTCTGGCTTTGCTGCTGCCAGCCAAGAGACAGAACATGACACTCACACAACTCACACATGGCACATAAACTTTACAAAGGGTTTCCATATGTGTCACGAGCATTCATTTTGAGCTGTTCGTCTTCCCTCCCAAGTAGAAAAGCAAAGGCCTTCAGGCCCTTCTGGTAGGTGAGAGGCTCATGCACAAATACACAAACACACACACACACACACACACACACACACACACACACACACACACAGTGCCATGTTTCCATTCAGGGAAATTAGGGCTGAACAGGCTTTTGGAGATCAGAGCTCACTCTTTCTCTGTTTTCCATCACCTGCATGCCACCTGCCCAATAAATGTCATACACAGACTCCATCTGAGTCATGACTTAGAGGATTTCCATGGCCACTCTAAACAACAGCATCAGAACCTTCACATATTATGTTTTGTCTGTTATCTACCAGCCACATTCATTTCTCTCTACCACTAGCAATGAACATACCACAAGTTAGAAGACCCTGACCCTCACTTTAGAGATGAAGAGCCCAAGGCTCAGAGAAGTGGCGTCCCCTGTCTGGGGACCCAGAACCTTTCTCTTATCTCTAAAACCAATGGTATCAGCTGGATGTGGTGGTGCATGCTTGTAATTCTAGCAGTTGGGAGGCTGAGGCAGGAGGATTCCCATGAGCTCGAGGCAAGCCTGGGCTATATAGTAAGTTCAAGGCCAGCCTGAACTACATAGTGAGACCCTGTGTCAAAAAACAAATAAGCAGCCAAAGGTATCTCAGGCCTCAAGTCATCCTGTTTCCAGCAGAATTCCAGCAAGACCAGTCCTGTAAGTTCTGGATGGAACCAGACTTCCAGACCCAGTGTGACATCAGCTGCCCCCTCTTACCCTTGTGGATAATAGCAGACCCCAGAGCTAACCTAAATAGAGTTGAGTTAAACAATCCAGGTCCAAATTCAATCCTCTCTCTTCTTTTTACCCTGTCTGCTTCATAATAATCACTGATAAATATATATACTTAGACTGTGTGTAGCCCAGTGGTAGAGTAATTTTCTGGCATACTTTGCCTCCTGGGTTTATTCCCCAGAACTACACACAAAAAGTACACCCCTTTAACACAAACAACCAAACCTGGCCTGAGTCCTTCCCTTAAAGAGCTCTGAGTCCAGTGGGAGAGACAGCTACAGGTTGAGCACCCCATACGCTAAATGCTTAGGACCAGGAGTATTTCAGATCTTAGAGGTTTTCAATTTGAGAATATTTGCACATACCTTATTGATTGAACGTTTCTAATCTGAAAATCCAAGATCTCAAATGATACAAAATTCAAAACTCCTTAAGCATCATATCAGCAACTCAAAAAGTGATGGATTTTGGAATATTTCAGATTTTTGGATGAGGGACTTTCAATCTATTACTAATTGCATAGTATAAAGGTAGTGTAGTTGGTACCAGGAGAAAGACTTACCAGACTTATTTTGATTTAGCAGAGCAAAACAAATGTGTGACTTGTCACTGGCAAGGACAACAGCAATCATGCTTCACAAACCTCCCCAAATCAACCATCTGGAAACTAAATTCCCCCTTCTCCCCTAGGAAGTTGGGGGAAGAGAGGAGTTGATACAACCCCAAAATCTAATCAGAAAGAATCTGTTCCATTCCCCAAATGCTTATTAAGCACCTGCTGGATGTCATATCCCAGATGCCCACATAGTTTGAAGAATTTAAAGTTGAAGAAAAGTATATGCAGACTTGATTTCCAATGCAAAGAGTAAAATTTTAGATTAAGGAATAAGCTTAGTAAACTCTCTGGGGCTGAGTGAAGAAATTAGTTTCATTATTGCATATGTAACTGCCATATCATGTTTAGACATAATGCTGCAAGTTTGTCCATGGAGTATGCTTACTAATAGAAAAAGTTGCTTTTCATAGAGCAGAAAAAGTATTTAGTGAAGGTTTTTTCTTTTTTTTTTTTTTGAGACAAGGTCTCACTATGTAGTTCAGGATGGCCTTGAACTAGGTAGCTAGGTTGGCCTCCAACTCATAGCAATCCCCCTGCCTCATCCCCCTGGGTGCTAGGATCACAGGTGTTTGCCACCACACCTGGTTTAATGATCAAATATTTCTACGTATCCAACTTCAAAATGACCCAAATCCAAAACTGTTATGGTTTTTAAAGTAGGATGGGCAAACATAATGCAAATAGATTTTTGTGTGAGACGCAGGACCCATGCATCACTGCACTGTGTACAATGTGTACCTGGAGGGCACAAGGCCAGCTCTCATTTCTGGGTTCCCAAGCTGTATGGACATCCATTGTCTCTAAACCCTCAGCATTAATGAAGAATGAGGAGCAGCCTTTTTGGAGGGACGGACAGAAGCAGGCTTAGAGAGGAAAATGTTAAGACTCAGAGAACATTTTAATTCAGATTTCATCACTGGAAGAATAAGAACTTACATAATGAAGTAAGCTGTAATGACCACAAAAGGCACAAGTACCTCTAGACACAGACACCTGTCCACACTGAGACATAAAACCAAACCCACTCTGAAAAGCGTGGGTGGCAAGTCTTTGACTGACATGCACTTTGCAGGAGTTATAGCCAAAAGAACAAATTTTTGGATTGTTAAGTAAGGTATGGTTTGGGGTATAACAATGCTTACCATTGTAAATTTTGTTTTATACACTTTACCACAATAAAGAAAAGTAGTGCTAACCTGGCAAACCTTGATGCCTGTGACCACAATAGCCCTGAGCTTTCCTACCTGGGCCTTAAAAACAGTCATCCCCATCCCTAGGTGAGACAAAGGTGGTGAAAGTCTTTGAATGATGGGAATCTACCCCAGCTAGGCAATAGTAATGCATTTCATAAAGGAGAAGAACCAGAAGAGACCTCATTTTCCACGATTCAATTAGCAAGCCAAGCAGCATCAATGTGGGCCAAAGAGTATGAGTCCCTGGGGTACACCGGGGAGAGAACCAGCATGACACTTGCCTCCTAGCTTTCCAAGCCCTTCTAGATTAAGGGGACGTGGGGTGGTGCCTCTTCATTCCAACTCTATGATTCTTACTACAGCTAAGAGAGTGGGGCAGGGCTCTCTGTGTAGGATGGTAGAGGAAAACACTAAGCAGAAAGAAAAGACAAAAGGAGACAAAAAGCATGGAATTCATGGAAACCACCAGGAGCCACAGATAGAAACACATCACAGTGACTGTGATTCACTAGTTCAAGAAGTCAGGATTAGGGCAGGTAAGGACACATTCATGTTTCTGTGAATTCTTCCCAATAATTGAGGCCTTTTATCTTGACAACATGGTATACCGTATATTTCAGCAGGAAAACAAAAAGTTCTACCAGCCCCAGAAGCAGGGGGTGAGGGATTTAGGGTAGAAAGTTCAAGTCCAAAGGTTGCCAACTATCTGGCACTTTTAGTTCATACAGAATGGTCAAGGGCTGAGGATGTGGCTCAGCGATAGAGTTCTTGCCTTGCATATACAAGGCCCCAGGTTCCATCCCCAGCACCAAAAAAGAAAAAAAAACAGAATGGTCAATATTTCCACCTGTTTTTCTAGAATACAAGCCAACAAGGCTACATCCTGTCTCGTTCTTAACAGCACTTCAAGGTGCAAGAAATCTATGGGCTTAACTTTTAACTTTTAAAAAAATCGTGCATGCTACTAGAGAGCACTCTTACCCCTTTCACAAAATGAAATTAAAAAGATAAAAAGAAGATGCACAGGTAAGTGTTCTGCACGTCTTAAATTGCTATGTGATGTTATTTGTGCCTGGTTCTCCCTAGGCTGCCAGAAAAGAATACCACAAAGGGGTGACTTACACAATAGAAATTTTATTTTCTCAGTGTTTGGTAACTAGAGGTCCAAGATGAAGGGCCAGCAGGGGCAGTTTCTGGTGTGGTTTCTCTCCCAGCTTGCTGGTGTCCTCAGTGGGAACCTCTATCCCTGCTGTTCCTTCCACTCCTTGTAAGAACACCACTCCTGTGGGGTGGCACCCCACCCTTATGGCTTCTTTAAGCTTAATTACTTCCTTAAAGGCCCTGTCTTCAAATAGAGCTGTTTGGGGTTGGAGCTTCAGCCTCTGAACACAGTTCAGTCCATAACAACTATTTGCTCAGAGATCTACAGCTTCCCAAGCTTCCTGCCATAGCTCT
The DNA here is from genome assembly GCA_004027595.1 of Dinomys branickii. Taxonomy (NCBI): domain Eukaryota; kingdom Metazoa; phylum Chordata; class Mammalia; order Rodentia; family Dinomyidae; genus Dinomys; species Dinomys branickii. Next base: position 7,350 of record PVLD010018535.1, on the reverse strand, counting down.
CATTTTCTGTCTTCACAACGAATCTGGACATGAACAAGGCAGGTGCAACCCCGCTGTACAAAGGAAGAGTGAGAGGGTCGTAGCATCCAGAAATGCAGCTGGAGACACTGCACTGGTGAGTGATAGCGCTAGAATCCAAACCGGGGCTGCGGGGCTCTGTGGTCCTTCACAAAAATAAAGCACTTCACAAGCTCAAGTAAAAGCAAAGGTAGAACCTGTTATGCTGAGTCATTGGTGCAGTACAAACAAGAGGCTCGGGTGTGTAGCTAGTGTGTCCGGGGTGCACCCACCATTTCTCCTGTCACCTACAAACACACACCACGTAACATCTCAGCCAACAGAGGTCACCAAGATTATATTGCCAAGTGGTATCACGGCCACCTTAATCTGTGTGAATGCACTTTCTGGTGTCCCAATAACAACAAAATCTCCTAATGAAACATTTCTTAGAATGCATCTCTATCATTAAGCAACCTGTGGCCATACTTCTTCCTTCTGTACAGAACTTAGGAAGCCCCATCTCCCCGAGAAGCCTAGCACCCCGCAATGAACTTGTCCGTCTCTGAGATTTTCGTATTTGCCATTCTTTTGAAAATGAATCCCTTTGTTATGGTTGATGCATTGTGTCAACTTGAGGAGTCTAGAGGTTTAGCTGAGTAACTCAGGAGGAAGCCAGGATGCTTACATTGTACACATCCTGAGCCTGTGGAAGAGGAGGGCATGGAGACTGTGTGAGAGGTACACACCCCCTGGGTGGCGGTAGGCTGTTTACAATGTAAGGGAAAGAAGGAGGCTGCTTGCAACCATTCCTCCCTTTTGCTGGTTGTCTTTGCTGTGCTCTGCTGCCATGAACTGTTTGCCCTCTGCCATGTGCCACTCTGCCTCAGAACTAGCCAAGTATGGACTGAAACCTCCACAAACTGTAAGCTAAATAAACCTTTCCTTCCTTCATTTTGGGTGTTGAGTATTTTGTCTCAGCAATGACAGAAAAGTAACCAAGACACCCTTTCTGCCTGAAGTCACTTTAATTTTCTTGTACAGTACTGACATCTGTTTCCCCAGTCACAGCCATTCCTATCTGTTTATCAGTCTGGGTATTTTCTGCCACCTGCTCTATCACAACCATTCCAGATTTGTTCCTGAAAATCTCCCCTAAAGCTAACATACTGTCTGAAAAGGAAAGACTTCACTGACACCAGGCTGAACCAGAATGTCTTTCTCCCACGTTGGAGAAAATATGAAACAGAGATGGGGTTAGGAGGCCACATCCTGCGCCATCCAGACACATGCTCCCATGCAAGAGTGGTAGAGAGTGCACCTTGACTTTTGTTTCAGCTTTCTTTAAGGAGATTATACAGAATCAGGAGTTTCTCCACACTGGCACTTCTCTGAGTACAGGAAGGTAGAGGAAAAGCCCCTCTGACATGCAGCATTATGCAATAACATGTATGCTGGGCACAGGCTTGGTCCCACAATGTCTTAAATTGCAGACTGCACCATGTAAATAACTGGGCTGCTGGGAGGTGAGCCCCACATGCTCGTTCTCAGTATGGGCTACACCAAACTCTGACACACTGAAAAACACGTGTGCAGCCAGAAGACACTGGAGATGGGCAGCTCCCATGCAAGCTATATGACATGCTTAGCTCCTCCGGGTTATGAATACACTTCGAGGTTACAACACGTTTCCTGCACGTTGACTAACAGAAGAGTTTCTTCTGATTAGACCATTTTTTAAGATTTGGGTTAATTATTCCAATTTACCTTCAATTCAAGGGATCTCTCAGGATTCAAGACTTTCAGGAATAAAGTCGGAAGAGTCCTAGGCAAACGGACAGATGGTCACTGCTTGTGCTGTTGCTGTTGCAGGTGATTTTTGGTTTTGATGCTGGGGATTGGTCTTTGTGCCAAGCTACATCCCAAGCCCTACTTTTTTATTTTTGAGACAGGATCTCGGGATCTCCAGAGCTCTCTATGCTGTTCAGGTTGGGATTTCAATAATGCACCACTTTACCTAGTGTCTTGGTTACTTTTCTTTCATTGCTGAGACAAAATACCCAACGCCCAAAATGAAGAAAGGAAAGGTTTATTTAGGTTACAGTTTGTGGAGGTTTCAGTCCATACTTGGCTGGTTCAGAGGCAGAGTGGCACATGGCAGAGGGCAAACTGTTCATGTCAGCAGAGCACAGCAAAGACAACCAGCAAAAGGGAGGAATGGTTGCAAGCAGCCTCCTTCTTTCCCTTACATTGTAAACAGGCTACCCCCACCCAGGGGGCATGCAACTCTCACACAGTCTCCATGCCCTCCTCTTCCACAGGCTCAGGATGTACACAAAGTAAGCATCCTGGCTTCCTGCTGAATCACTCTGTCAAACCTCCAGATTCCCCAAGTTGACACAATGTATCAACCATAACACCTAGCTTTTGTCCCCCTATGATATGATTGGAACCTATTTGGACTGTTCAAACTTTGGGGGTGATGAGCTTCTTGCTTGTTAAATCTGTTCATCTGTGCTTGTTCTTGCATTTTTTCTAAAGCAAGGATCCTAAACCCAGTCTGAGAGTTCTGGTGTGAGGGTTCGAGCCTCCTGTGTGTGTGAGTGTGCAGTGCCGACATCCAGCAGTATCAGGCATGAAGAGCTAGGGTGTTGTTGACCATTCACCATTTGCATCACCTCCCACATGAGCAGAACTTCCCTGCGGCAGATGTCTGTGCCAAGGGCAGCGGTGCTAGATTGAGTCATAAGGGCAACGCCAAGGTCAGGGTCTGGAATACCAACTTGGGCTTAGGCAACACAGACATATTTCAACTGAAAAGCAGAATACTGGGGTCAGCAGGAGACTCCTAAACCAAAAGGCAATAGGAGGACCTGGAGAGGGTCCATACTGGGGCCAGGAGAAAGAGAGACAGAGACAGAGACAGAGACAGAGACAGAGACAGAGACAGACAGACAGACAGAGATGAGCCAAGAGGAAACCACAGAAGACCTGTGTTCACACTAAAGGAAAGACTGGATCTCAGAGACCCAGTGTGTGAGGGTCCCATTCAGAAGCAGTCTCAGTCATCTAGAGGAATGGCTGAGGAACTGGAACGATGATGGGGGGGAAATGGCCTCAGAGGAATCGAAGTTGACATCACAGAGACTCATTAAAATAAAACAACAACAAAGCCTCTTCTCTGCTGGGCACAGTGGTACATGCCTGTAATCTCAGCTCCAGGAGTAGCACACCTTGAAGCCTGGCCTGAGCAACTTACAGAAACCCTATCTAAAAATTAATTTTTTAAAAATGCTGAATCCTTTATTTTGGGAAGTCTAATTTTTTTGAGTTCTCATATATTCTCGATGTTGGTCCTCTGTCTATGCCCCTCCTAGGTATCTTCCCAGAAGGATTAAAATTATCAGATTACCAGGATGTTTATAAACTCATGTTTATAACAGCACAATTTATAATAGCTAAATCTTGGAAACAGCATACATATCCATCAATAGGTGAATGGATAAGGAAAATGTGGAATTTATATACAGTGGAGTACTACACTACCTATAAAGAAAGATGAACTTGAGGCTTTCATAGCATCTTGGTTACCTTTTTCTCGTTGCTGAGACAAAATACCCAACACCCAAAATGAAGAAAGGAAAGGTTTATTTAGCTTACAGTTTGTGAAGGTTTCAGTCCATACTTGGCAGCTTCAGAGGCAGAGTGGCACATGGCAGGGGGCAAACTTCATGGCAGCAGAGCACAGCAAAAACGATGACAGCAAAAGGGAAGAATGGCTGCAAGCAGCCTCTTCTCTTCCCCTACATTGTAAACAGGATACCCCCACCCAGGGGGCATGTAGCTCTCACACAACGTCCATGCCCTCCACTTCCACAGGCTTAGGATGTATACAAAGTAAGCACCTTGGCTTCCTGCTGAATCACTCAGCCAAACCTCTGGACTCCCCAAGTTGACACAATGTATCAACCATAACACATAGGTAAATGGATACAACTTGAGGACATAATGTTAAGTGAAATAAGGAAGACACACAAGCTTAGATATCACATGGTTTCTCTTATATGAAAAACAAATACACTAGACATAGACATAGACACAGACATAGACATGGACAGCACAGATTCCACAAAATGTATATATGCTTCAGGAAAAGAAAAATTATACATATCAGGAAGTTAACGGCCACCACTTTAAGAACCTCTTGTAATTGTAGAGGCCAAAGGTAACTTGTATTAATCTCATGATGTCTAGTCAATTTAGTATTAAAATATTTTTACAAGTTTTTCTTTTCCTGAAGTATGTATACAAATGAAGAGCAAAATAGAACAGAGATAAATAGGGAAGTAGGGAAAACTTAAAATACTTCCCCAATATTCCATTGTTTAAAAAATACTTTAATATGTATGTTAATTTGTTTCACTTATACTACTAGTTTACCTTCATTTATTGAAAAGAAAGTTTTGTGTTATTATCTGTTTGTTTCTTCTTTGTAAGAATCTTTTTGGTCTATGTCATATTTTGAGTAACTAATTTGAAAGTATTGATAACATCACCATATCAACTATTGTTATTCATTCTATTATGAAATTTATTTATTTGTTCATTTTAAAATGCTGTAGGTTAGTGGTAGACATGTGAGAGGCCCTGGGTTCCAACCCCAACCATTAAAAAGACTTTCCTCTCAAAGAAGAATCCCAAAATGCTTAGCTACCTGCCTTCTGTTGCCACACAGAAGCTAAAAGCCAAGGAGAGAAATGCCTTTGCAGTCCACCATAAGCAGAGGGGTTGTCAACCACCAGCTCAATCACAATCAAGTAAACAAATCAAAGCAAAAATGGCTTGAATTGAGGTTGTTTACCATAACTAACTCTAAAATCTTAAGAGTCTATGAAAAAACCCAAAGACACTATTCCACTCATTGTTGCCACCCTTCAAGATGGTCAAGGGATGGCTTATGCCTTGTGAGCGTTTCTAAATCCCTCACACACTCACCCACTCAGACTTGGCAAATGGTAAATGAATTGTGGTACATTCGTGCAATGGGATACTACTAGGCAGCAAAAAGGAAGAGAAACAATCTTAAAAGTGTTATGGCAGAAATCAGAAATTAGGTCAATCTTGAGGGCAATGAGGATGTTTTAGTTTCCTGGTGGTATATGGTTTAAATCTAAAATGCCCCCAAAGTCACATGTATTTGGAAAGTGACTGGTGTAGCTGACTTGCTGTTAGAAGGCGCAATCTAGTTGGAAGAGGAGGGTCACTGGAAGGGGAATAACCAAGAAGGGTATATCTCTCTTCCCAGCTCCTTCCTTGACTCTCTGCTCCTGACTGCCATGACATGAGCAACTTCCCTCTGCCCAGAACCTTCCACAACTCTGCCAACTATGCAAGAGCTGAAACTTCTCAAAATTTGAACCAAAATAAAATGAGGAAAGTGACTATGAGAGATTTTAGTGCCAGGAGTGGGGTTGCTGCCGTGACTGTATCTGACCCTATGACTTAAACACCTTTGGAACTGGTTCAAGGGAGGAGTTTGGAAAGGTTTGGAGGTGCTGGCTGAGGAAGTAGACTTAGAATGGTGTAATCAAGCTTGCCAGGAGACTCTGGCTGGAACTCAGAAGACCAAAATGTTAATAAAAAGGAAAATGGTAAATACTAGGTGCAGGAGCTTTCAGTTGAGAACAAGGACTCCACTAACAGTTGAGTCCACGTATATTATGCTCTGGGAGATGATGTGTATATATTTTGCTCATGTCCTGATACTTTGCTGGAGACTGAAATTAAAGACAACAGACTAATCTGGTGGAAGAAATTTCAAGGCATCCCAGTGCTCAATAACATGAGTGTTGCCCACTGCTTTTAGTGAGATTCATGCTGAAAAACAGGAATAAAAAGCCCATTTAAAAAGCTTTGTAGTTTTGCCCGAAAGAAAGAGCCCACAAAGATGGAGCAGAGCAGAGCTTGGTTGCTGAAAACTTAACATTTTTTAAATGCCAAATGCTTTGGATCAGGACAATAAAAAGACGGCCTGAGGGCCTGTGAAGAAACAGCAAGATCAGCCCTCACCCTGCAAATGTGAAAGACTTTGCTTTGAGAAGAAAGCCCCAGGGCACCCTGCTCGAGGTCAACCTAGCAAATTGGTATCCCTGGGTTTGTTTCATAGTACTCAGCCATCCAGGCTCTGATCGGCCTTTGGAGCTAAGGCCCAACAAGGCTACTGCTCAAGGTGACAGCAGACCTTAGCATCATTCACATAGTGCTGATTTTACAGCATGCAGAATGCAAGAGTTACGGAGTCAGGAGGTTTCCACCCAGATTTGAGAATATGGCCTGGAAAGCCAGGAAGTGTGTCCTTGAGAAGGCAATGCATGAAGCTGTGAAAATGAAGTCAAAAGTACAGTAGAGATCTCAAAATTTGGAGAAGGCAGAAATGTGCAATGTCTGAGTAAAGCCACAAGGAATAAGTGAAGCCAGCCCAAGAAAGAAGCCATGAGGAATACAACCACCAGCACAACCATAGGGGTGGGGCTTCCTGGAGTTAATATCATGCCACAGCTTGCCTTCAGTGTTGGACAGGGAGCTACAGGATTTAATGTTTTCCTTCAGGGCCTACTCTTGCTTTAATCCTATACCTATTCCCCTCCATTCTTCCCTCTTGGAAGGACAATATTTATTGTGTGCCATTTTGGTCAACAGTGTTTAACTTCTTTTTGATATTTATAGGGACTAAGAGTTTGTATTAAGTCTCAGAGAAGACTTTGGACTTGGACTTTTCAGCAATCCTGGAACTGTTAAAATTTTGGCGACTCTTAGAGATGGACTAAATGCATTTTGCATGAAGAGATGCACAGGAGTCTTTTGCCAGGGAAGAAAGTTATGATGTAGATCTAAAATGGCCCCCAAAGCCTCATGAGTTTGAAAGGTGATTGGATTACAGGTTTACAGCTGACTTGCTGTTAGGAGGTAGGATCTGGTCAGGAAAGGTGGGTCACTGTGAGCAGCGCTTATCTCCATGGCCAGTTCCCCCTTGGCTCCCTGCCTCTTGGCTGCTGTGGTGTGAGCAGTCTTTTGCTCCGCTGTGTGCCTTTGCCCAACTGTTTCTTCTTTGGAGTTGGCTGACCAGGGTCTAAGAGCCAAAATCAACCTCTCCTAATTTAAGTGAGTGTTGAGTATTGCATCCCAGCAGTGAAAAAGTAACTAAGACGTTTGGTATCCCAGGACACCAGAAAATGTGTCATTTTCAAAGAGAAGAAATTTATTTCTCACAGTTCTTTTTTTTTTAAATAAAAGTACAAAAACATTAACAAACAGACACCACTTAGCATAAAAAATAGTACAATCACAACTGAT
>PVLD010018534.1:0-38761 GCA_004027595.1 Dinomys branickii | reverse complement strand
GTAGGGCAACGGAGATGAGGGAGGAGAAAAAACGAACTGATCAAAAGGGCCATCATCTGTGTAACCTGAGTAACAAAGATGAAGGTAACATTATGTAGGACAGCATCCAGAGCTAATTCTCTTCTATGTTCTCTATAATTCTGTATTTCCTCAGTCGTTTTTGTATTAGCAGAAATGAAGATAACTTTATATTATACAGAATCCAGTGGAAATTCCCTACTATCTTATCTATAATTTGGTATTTCCTTTAATGTTTTTGTGTTAACTAATGTGAAGATAACTATGTAATACAACATCCAGTTCTAATTCCCTATTATATTCTGTATAACTTTGTATTTTCTGTATTGTTTATGGCTTTTCTGTTTCATATGTCTCCATTCTTTTGTCTTTAAAATAAAATTAAAAAAATAAATAAATAAATTCTTATTTGATCTTTCAAACTTAGTTAAGAGAAGTTGTTTTTATTTTCCTTTCACTTTATCACAATAGACAAACCAGAATTAATATTCTAATTTCATCCAAAATTTGTATTTTATATGCCTGTAATTCATACATGGACATAGAAAATTATTTTATGTTATGCATCCCTGGATGCTTATCCTGTCCCTGCCAAGAGTTGCATGGTTTAGGGCCAATTTCTAATCACTTTCAACGTCATTTTCTTTATTTAGTACAGTAAGGGAATAGATACAGTTTTTTGTGGCTGTCAGCTTCTGACAATCTATGAGTTTCCAAGTGAAGCAGTCTTTGCTCTCTTTGGAAATAGGCTGTTTATGAATCTTAGCCCAAACAGAAACAATACTTCTGTTGCATAAAAAGTCCCTGCTCAATATGCTGAGCAGAAGAATCATCTCTTTAGAAACACCTGAGTGGTGGTGACATGTAGCAGTCTTGTCTCCCACAGCCTTTCAAAAAGAATTACACCAAGCAAAGCTACAAGAGGTATGTGCTACTTGTACAGTACTATACAATAGAACAGATTGAGAATTTGTTTGTTTTATGAGATTTGCATTTGTATCTCACCTTTATTATTGATTCTGTAAGAATAAGCCTCTTCAGTGCTCCAAGGCTCAGTTTACCAGCCCATCTATTGAAGAATGGGAAGATAACTCCCTGACATGTTTCCTCACTGTGCAGAAATACAGCAAATAAAAACAACCATCCAATCTATTGCAGAAAATGAAAAGGTGAATTTTCAGGTTCAATTCTCACTATTCAACATTAAATACTGATCTTGCATGCCTAGCTACAGGTGATGGTTTTTTTTAAAAAACTTGTCGGTAATTTTTGGTAGTGAATCTGGATATAATTACCTTGATCCAAATTAATAGATCACATTACACAAGTGACCCACTTCAATTCATGCATTTGTCTATCATTCATTGGTCACTTACTCTTAGTCAAATTCTCTGGCAAACTATTTCTATGCAAGTGAACTTTATAGTATTTTTCTAGTCATGTCTAGTTGCTAGGAGATTCTGACCGAGTCAGGAGATAGATGGTCATATAAATCCTCTCCAGCACCTCACCTCCATTCATTTTAAAGAGAAAGCATCTAGCCCCAGCCAGTTCAGTCAGTAGAACATGAAACTCTTAAGCAGAAAGTGCACGAGACAGGAGTTTCTGGATGGCAACTATGTAATAGTTCCCTACTGGTTCCCAATAACTAGCAAGGAGAAAATTAAAAACCAATAGTTGTCTTTTCAATCTACTATTCACTGAATTATTTGAATCTCATGAAAAAGACATTAAAGACATGGCCTTCCATGCCTTCCATCTTGTATATGGATTAGGCATTTTAAAAAGTCATGAGTTCTTGCCCTTGGAACAAGGTACTTAATTTCCTGGGCTTCAGATTTTTCCAGGTAAATTACAAGGGTGGCATATGGCTAGTCTAAGATCCTTCAGAGACTATATGCTATGACTATAGAAGTAAATAGCCACTTTATGGAAAAATAATTTTTTTTGGATTTAAAAATATCCTTGCCATCACTAACAAAGTCCTGGCGGAGGATGCTCTCCCACTGAAATGTAACCGTCAGGTTCTTCCTTCACTTTTTGCCAGCGCTTGATCATTTACTACATTCTCTCATGGGTCCCTTTCTCTCTGAAGTGGTCTAGAGAGCAAGGACCATATTCCGAACATTTTATTCTCCATCACAATAGTACATATTAAGCACAATAATGTTTACGTTGTAAATGAGTGAATCTTGTCAGTATTTTACATTTTTGCTGGAAAATATCAACCAGAGCCCCTCAGGAACATGAACAATGGTTGAGAGTGATTTGATAGTAGTGACTCTTACATTAAACTGAAGGTAAACTCAGTGTGGAATTAGCAAGGAAGACGTGAGCCATAAGCCAGTGCTGGTGAGTACTCTCAGCTGAGCTATCTCCGTCTGGGCACTGCTTTCAGAGTTTCTTAACATTCACTCTAAACCAAGTGCTTCTGCGATAAAACAGGGAGAATCGGGAGGCAGAAGAAATTTGGAAAATAACAGAAAAACAGCTGCCAGGCAGTCAGGATTTTAATCTCGTCCCGGTACAGTTTAATAACATGTGCCAAGTGGGTGTTCAAAAAATAGTCACCCTAATGATAGGTGCCAGGATGACTGCCAGTACTTTGGAAAGTGCAAGCCAAAGGATGAGGCTTTCACGCTTTCTGTACTGGTTTTAGCCGTCTTTAACGTGCTTCATCTCTCAGGACTGATGATATAGCCACCTGTGCCTCTAGTTTTGCCACCTGCAAAACAGAGATTGTATCACATCCTACAAAGTTTCTGGGCTGAGTTTTACTATGTTCCAGTGAAACCTCATACATAAATACAAAGTCAGTACTAAGAAGCCAAGTGCTATCAAGGGAGCAAATGTCAAGACAGAGAGCCTTATAATTTAAAATTAATTAGGAACTTCTCAGTAATGTTGCAATGACTTGAAGTAGTTGATGTAAAGGTATTGATGCTGCTTTAACTTTAGATTTTTTTAAGTGGAGTGTTATGGTTTGTGTCTGCATGTCCCCCCAAATCCTCATGCAGTTATGGGGTGGCTTTTAGAGTTTATGACTGATCCATGATCCAATGCTGGGATTATGGGTGTGAGAGCTATACCCTAGGGTGGGTAGTTTGTATATGTAAGGGAGAGAAAGAGGCTGCTGGCTGCCATTCCTGTGGCCATTCCTCCCTTCTTGCACTTGTTGCTTTGCTGTGTACCACCGCCACGAACTGTAGCCCTCTGCCATGTGCCACTCTGCCTCAGAACCAGCCAAGTATGGACTGAAACCTCCACAAACTGTAAGCTAAATAAACCTTTCCTTCGTTCATTTTGGGCATTGGGTATTTTTGTCTCAGCAACAAGGAAAAAGTAACCAAGAAATGGAGGGAACATAAATTATTAGTATATAAACAAGTCCTACAATGCTTTAACTCATTAAACTCAATATTTTATATACATTTATCCAAAATGTTACATAGCTTCTAAATTAATTCTACAAACTAGAATTATTTAAACTACTCTAACAAATCACAATTTCTTAAAGCACAGTAATAAATACACAGAAGAAGAAACCACCTTTCTTCTTGATTATCCAAAAGATATGGGGATAAAGAATTCATGGCCCAGAATTTCCTAGTTTACAGAGCAAAATCAAAGGAATTATCTGACTAAACTGACATGATTTGAGCATGTCAGAAAAATCCATCGGATACTGGATCCTACCAGTCTAAATCACTTTGTTTCCTTGAGTTTCCTTAATGACCCTTAAGGTTTCTCTTTTTTTTTCTTTTAGTTTGTTTTTCTTTGTTTACTTTGGTGCATTGCAAAACCCAGAAGCTTTTTAAAGTTAATATTTTATCACAATAATTACATGTTGGTGGTTTAAAATATAATTAAAAAGCTTAAACAAACTGAGTTTCAGAGACAAGAGCCTGCAATAATTTTAGCTATCTCTTCTGGAAGTCACAAATCTTTATATTTCTAAATAATACATACATATATTTTATTCAATTTTGCATCATCTATCTTGCTAGATTTATATATTGCTCTCTTATACAATCATCCCCTCTACTTCTTCTCTACTCTGTCAATATCATTATGATTTTTATTCATCCTCCAGTGTTTACATTAATATGCTCATGAAAATATTCATGACTAAAAAGTGGTATCTCTTATTGATTGTATTTCCTCGCTCATCTTTTACTTTTCATGGAGTTAACCACTGTCTTATTGTTTCCTTTGCTTAATTATCCTTGTACCCATCCTTGTACCCATTGTCAGTTTTTCCTGTACCTCTCAAACACCTCTGTGAACCACTTCAGTGGTAACAGTTAATCTGTGAGTTCTGTCTTTTCTTGGAAACCTCTCTCCTGAAGAAATTCATCCTCCTTTCCCGAAGGCTGGTTGCTCTCTAGGAGTGCTAGCAGCACATCATCCTGTCCTGGCATTCTTTATGGGGTGAGCAAAGGAGGTGCTGGAGTTTGAATCCAGGGCCCTGGGTATCTGAAGTATGCATTCCACTAATGAGCAACACCCCCAGGCCTTCCTCCTCTTCTCATGCTTCAAGTTTCCTTGGTTCTTTTCTTGGGTTCATTTCCTTGGTTCTTTTCCCGAATTGATTCCCTGTTTCCTGGGCTTTGAATGTTCCTTTCATTCTTTATAGATTCGTTTTTTGAAGCACACATTTAGTGCCTTCATCGGCTTATAAAGACAATGCAATGGCAGAAGAAATGAAAGCCTTCACTGTGATTTAAATGTGTCCCTTCCAAAATCCAAGAGTTGAAATTAAATGACCAATATGAAATTAATGAACAATAAGATGTTGAGCCTTTGAAAGGTAATTGTGTCTGTTATAGTTGATACATTGTGTCAACCTGGGGAGTCTAGAGGTTTAGTTCAGTGATTCAGCAGGAAGCCAGGGTGCTTATTTTGTATACACCCTGAGCCTATAGAAGAGGTGGCGTGGGGGTAGCCTGTTTACAATGTAAGGGAAGAAAAGAGGCTGCTTGCAGCCATTCCTCCCTTTTGCTGATTGTTTTGCTGTGCTCTGCTGCCCTGAACAGTTTGCCCTCTGCCATGTGCCACTCTGCCTCTGAGCCAGCCAAGTATGGACTGAAACCTCCACAAACTGTAAGATAAATAAACCTTTCCTTCCTTCATTTTGGGTGTTGGGTATTTTGTCTCAGCAACAAGAGAAAAGTAACCAAGACAGTGTCCAAAGGATCCCGCCTCTCCTGAGGGAAATAAAGATCCTTCTAAAAAAGGATTCACAAACTCATCAGACTTGCCCTTCGACTTTCATCCCATGAGGACACAGCCTTGCTCTCCCCAGATGCAGCAGCAGCCAGGGGCCAGCCATCATGGAGGCAGAGAGTGGACAATGGAATCTTCCGGTACCTTGATGTTTGTCTGCCATGCTCTGGAACTGAGAGATAGATTTCTGTTCTTTATGAATTATCCAACCTGTGGTATTCCCTTGTAGCAGCGCAGATGGACTAAGACATGTCTGAAGTCATACTGTCAGCATGAGGTGTTGATGTCAGTCAGTATCTCACACCACTGGCATCCTGGGATTTCCATCTCCACAACACTGGGGTTCCCTTTGCTACTCTCCTGTGTCACATGTCCCATATCTAATCCCCAGCTTCTTTTTGTTTTAGAGGAGCATGTCTTCTGATAGCTTTTAGGAAAAGAGTACATGAGAGATAAGATTTTTGAGACTTGCATGCGGACAAGGTCATTATTCTATCTTCAGATTTGAAGTTTGCCTGGTTATAGAATTCTATCTAGATTGAAAATAATTTTCCTCCAGAATACTGAAGGCATCATTCTATTAGAGTTGGTAGAATTGTTAAATTCAAGGCTATTCTGATTCCTCATCCTTAATACATTATCTGTTGAAAGCACCCTCTGGAGTATGAGCTAACTTATTTACAAAGAAGGGCACATATAAAAGTAGCTACTGTTTAAACATGCAATCTCAATTTTAAAATCTTAGATTAATCCTTTATTTTCTTGCCTGAAATCTACCTGGATTTGGTTAATCTGCTTTATCCTAACAGAATGATAGAGATGCACAAAGGAGTCATTTGTAGTTCTCAGTAAAGAGAGAGTTAATCCATCATACAGATCTAATTGTATTCATCCCTGAAATTCTCTGAAAACTTGTAGAATCTTCTTTTTGTTCCAAACGTTTTGAAATGTAATGATGATATAGGGCTATTTACTTATTTTTTAATACTCAGTGGTCTCCTTCAATATGAAGAAATGTTCTTCAGTGCTGAGACAATAGCTTAAACTATTCAATTAATGGTGTCTTCCTCTCCGCTTGTTTCCTTCCTCTTTCTGGAATTTCCACTACTTATTCCCTGGGCCTCCTAGATTCCCTGTCTAATTTTATGATCTTTGTTGTTTCTCTGCATCTTTTTGCGATACTTCTTGGGATATTTCCTCAACTCAGTTTCCATAGGGCTTTAGTTAAGTTTGTAAATCCCCCAAGACCTGCCTTTAGCCCTTCGGGTGTTCCCCGCTAAAGGCCTGCGGCATCTTCTCATGTCTCTCTGAGGACGCTAAAGATAGCAAGGGGGAGTTTTAAAATGTAGTTTTCTTCCTCCAAGTCCTCTTGTTCCTCTGAGTTTCTAGTTCCCTGTGTTTGTTTTGGCATCAGCCTTTCTGCTGAACATTTTCCTTGGCTGACTGCTGCTCCCTGGCTGATATGTAATTGCTGAGGTCCGGAGGGGACATGTTGATCCATATCTCTATAGCAGGGTGAGCTGACTGGGCTATCATTGGTAGCTTTACTCTTTCTTCCTGGGCTAGTCTGATTCTTCAGGAAAGGCACTTCTCGTCTTCTCCTTGAAGGAGAGTCCTGCCAGCCTGGGTTCAGTGAATGGCGTGTCAGGGCACTAGCAGATGGGAGCAGGAGTGGGCTGGTTGGAGGAGTGGCAGCTGCTCCAGCCCTGAGGAGCAAAAGAGTAGATCTGTCTGGGCCCTAATTGCTTTTCAGACAACTGTCAAGCCCCCTACCTCATCTCCACTTCCAAACACGGAGCAGCTAATACCTTAGTGAAGAATTGCCAATTGCCAGAAAAAACAAACAAACAAAGAAACCGCGAGCATAAAAAGCAGATAATAAAACAAGCCCATACAAAAGCATAAGAATTACCCTTAATACCTTCAGAGAAATATTAGGAAATATTTCGTGTCCTTAAAAAAGTGGGAAAAAAAAGGTCTTTGGAATTTATGTCAGCTGCCTAAGTCAATTACAGCCACCCCTCTGCTTTCCAGCTTCCAAAATGTGTTGCTATTGTAGGGCCAACTGGAGCGAGAGCACTTTGTCTCCTCTCCTATTCCTTGTCTTTATGGAGGTCTGGCTTTTAATATGTAACCTCCTAACTGGAGCATTAGTGGAATTTCAGGAATGAGTAAAATTAGATATGTATGATCAATCAACTATCCTCTTACTAAGAACTACAAATGATTCCTTTGTGCGTCTTCTTCATTCGGTAAGGATAAAACAGATCAACCAAAAAGAGATAGATTTCAGGCAAGAAAATAATGGATTAATCCATGATTTTTAAATTGAGATTGTATCTCTAAACAGTGGCCACTTTTATATATATCAGACAATAACTACACTCTGTATCAAACCAGTGCACACAACATAGAATGTATTCTCTCACTTAACGGGGAGTTCAGAGGTAGGATCATGTGATCGAGGAGCTCATAAACATCATTAAGAACATGTTACCTGTCTCTCTACTCTGCGGTTCTCTGCATCAGCACTGTAGGATCTGTGCTCAAAACAGGTAATTAATCCACAGAAACTTCCTTTCTCATTCTTTCACTGTCGCTCAGGCAAATCCTAACACTTTACTACTAGTTTTAAGACTAGATTCTAAAGAGTTCAAAACTGCACAACTTCTAAATTTACACTGTCCCTTTCCCAATTTGATTTGACTTCTAACCCAAGCAAATTACCACACAATGATGAGATGGACTCCAACTGTATCTTTCTGACTATGCCCTCTTCTGGGTCTCCCTGTTGCCTCTGTGGAGTTGTTAGCAAATAGACTAGGAGGAGGAGGAAATGGCTTTTCCTTGACTTGCACAGTAATTTCCTTTTCACTGGTGACCGTGGTAGGATCACCAGAGGCCTGGTGTACGACCCTCAGTGTGTGCTTCTTTTGTGCCAGAGATGGCACTGATCTGACCACTTTCAGTCCCCGTCAGCATTACCCACAGCCTCTTCCCAGATCGGCCAGTAGCCCCCTTTCAAGTTCTCATACAGACAACTCGATATTTGGACAAATGTCTCCATTCTCTTCCGGTCATAGGGTTGGTATGCAAGTTGCTGCCTTCCTTTGCCCTGCCATCTCACCCTAATTCCTTTCTCACACCTCCAAATTCACAGAGGATGCATCAGCAAGTCCATCCCCTAATCAGATTTCCAGCTGAGGAAAAGAAGCCAGCTTGCATTTTCCCCGAGCAGGTGTCTTTTGACACAGATAGTACTGATTACATATCTTCTGTCTGCATAGAGCCTGTGGATGGAGAGGGCGCAGGGAGACAGTTTGGACAGCAGAGCTTTCTGCTGCTTCTTAGTTAATCATATAATGGGCATTTTAGCTCCTCATGTCTTCAGCTTTAGGACTTCAGCCACAGTCACATCACAGAAAGCCCAACTGAGCATCTTGTTTTACAAACATAAAGTGGACCCCAGAAGAATTCTGGTCCGCATGCTTCTTCACTCATATCTAGCAGACGCAGCTTGCTGATGAACCATTCACAGAATAAAAATTCCTCCTTCGATTGTGTAAGTCACTCAGAGCATATACATACCCCCAGAACAGCAGGAGTCACCACGGCTGTACCAGGCATGAATTCATTTTCTCAAATCAGGGTCCACTCAGAGGGCCAGGGATGTTGGGAAGAAAGAAGGGAGGTAGGTGTTCAGAATATGAGTAATAGCATCTGC
Organism: Dinomys branickii; assembly: GCA_004027595.1. Classification (NCBI taxonomy): domain Eukaryota; kingdom Metazoa; phylum Chordata; class Mammalia; order Rodentia; family Dinomyidae; genus Dinomys; species Dinomys branickii. The sequence continues at coordinate 29,793 of PVLD010018534.1, read as the reverse complement.
TCAGTTTATGATATGTTCACATAAAAGCACTCCTGTAGGCTCGCATCATCAGTGTGACTGAATGTATTAAACTCCTCTTTCCCCAAGTCAGCTGCCAGTAAAGCAATGAAATATCTGATCAAATTTTAGGTATCTTTTCCCTTACAACACAACCTCCATTATCAGTTGCTTCGTATCTGTAGTCATGATGTCCTCTGTAGCTAAAACTGGGGGGGGGTGGTAATGTTCTCTTTCAAGCCCTGGGTTTGGGAAGAGACATATATCTCTTATATTTGCCTTGTAATTGTTCATGCTCTTGTATTAAATTTTCCTCTGGGAAAAACAACCTGGAGGTAGAATGTCAGAGTTTCATTCGACATAGACCCTGGGATAATAATATATAATACCATTTGTTACAAATTTCTTCTATGAAATTTACCAGTGGAGAACATGCAAGGAAGGAATGAGCCTTTTGGCTGAGGACAGGCAAAACAAACTATAGAACTATGCTCATAACTCATGTATTCAGGTAGAGTAATAATAGGCCATAGAATTTTAAGACTTCAAAGTTGAAATTCCAATTCCCCCTTTGAGATTTCAATACAAATCAAAGGCTTCAGTTCACAAATGCAGCATAAAAAATAAATTTTCTTTACTTTTAGCTATAACTTCCATTTTGAGATTCTAATAAAATAAAAATAACCTCAGGTTTTCAAGATTTCCTGCCGTTTCACATTTATGCCATGGTATTGTGGGCGTGAGGGTGAGAAGAATCTGTCTTCAATGTCACAGCCCAGTGATCCAAGCAGGTTGTCACTAAGACAGCCATCCTTCTTGTCCACCTGCATCTTTAGGTTTGAAGCTTTATCTTTCTAACACTCTTGAGTCCATCTGTGATACCCTGGCTGCATAGACCCACTAGTAGACCCTGATACACCGGGGATTCAGAGCCTGGAGGGTAAGGTATATATATTTCCTCTTAGTAACTGCACAAACCTTTGATTTGCTGCTTCCATGGGATCTGTCTGAGAGGCAGCGTTTGGGCTCATCTATCCAGAGAGTACAGATGTCTATACTGTCGTCTCTTTTCTTCTGCTTCTCCTCTCTCCTACTCAATACTAGTGAAGATTTTGCATGGCAGAAGAGATAGTTCCACCCTCCTCAAGCCACTTCAAACCTTTAGATAATTCAGAGTATCTTCACTTTAGCACTGTTAATTATTTCAGATCAGACAATTCCTTGTGGTGTGTGCTGTTCTGAGCACTGGAGAGTGTTTAGTAGCACTTTAGCCAATAGCACTTTCCAATTTTTGACAATCATTACCAATAAACAATCTTGGCTAAACCCAAAGAGTCTCCTCGGTCCTCCTAAATCCTAAACTTTGATATGCAATATCAAGGAAGAGACCCAAGGCAACTTGCTTTCCTTCCCAACCATGGATGCCTTGTCTTCTTCCTAAGGCAATTCATGTAAATGGGAGGAGAAAAGATAGAATAGGCACGCCTGTTAATCCGGATCATTGGATTAGGATATGCCTAGCAGTTAGTAAAGTACACAGTGAATGTGTCTGTGTGAGTCCTGTAGGTGCGACTTTGAGTATTACACATGGACCATCGCCTGTTCTTAGGCACTTTTCCTCTGCTCTTCTTCCTGGCTAGTGTGAACTCGGCAGCTTGGTTAAACTGTGCCCTCCCGCGATGACGTGTCTGCCTTGGGACCTGTCAACCATGTACTGAATCTCCTGAAACTGTGAACCAATAAAAAGTCTCCTCCTTTAAATTGTGGGTGTCAAGTATTTTTGTCCCACTCATGGAAAAGCTGACCATGCTAAAGGGAATGTAGTTAATGCTTAAGAAGCATAATTCCATATGTGTTGTTTTCTCACCTCTTCCCTTAAAATACACTCCATGCTCACTCTATCACTTTCTTTGTGTGTATTACATTTAGTATATGAACGGCAATGAAAAAGCACACAAAAAGGAATCGGGGTAGGAAGGAGGAAGATGCAGTCATTAAATTCTGGTCAACACAGCAGAAAAAATTATTCTTCACATCTAACACACATTTCTGGAGCCGTAGTTCTCAGTATTGAACTTCGCTTCCAGGTTTAAAGCTTTCCCTCCCTCTAGTTAATAGAAGCAAAGCTTGAGTGTTTGAAGAGGAAGTGGATCAAACCACCCCCTTGCACGTTTATGCCTTTAGCCCCTGCGGGAGTCATTCTGAGGAAATAAATAAGAACCAGCAATAACTGTACGGACAGCAAATTTTTCATCACCTTATATGTAAGGGAGAGTTCACCACAGCCCAGAGGCGGCCTGCTACTGCTTATTTATCCATTCCTTCATCATTCACTCACTTAAATCATAAACAGCCGTGAAGGTTTCTAGGCCTCTATTCTACTGATTAACTAACCTGCTAGGCACAAGTAAGGAAAAACATGGGCTGGAACCTGAGACTAAGAGAAGGACGGCTATTTTAACTTCTGAGATCCCTTTATAGAAAATCTCAGTTAATTTCAATTTCTTTTAAAAGCCTTGCTCACAAAGGCCTTTGATGCTGCTATGAGTATTAATACTGATTTCAATTCCTGTTTTCTTTTACATATTCCCCTATTATTTGCCATTATTCATTTTTCTTTTGGCTACAGAACTCTAAAACAGCACATTGTGACATAAACCCACTGCATTTTTACAACCATGGGGCTGGAGATAATCACTGTTACAGTGGTATTATCACCCACTGTATGTTGATACATTGATTGGTAAGCTTCTATAGTAAAGCATTAGCCCTTTCTCTTCACCCAAACTCAGCGTAAAACCATTCTTCCCTAAGCAGCTTAGACCTGCTAGCACAGCAGCAGCAGCAGCAGCAGCAGCAGCAGCAGTGTGCAGACAGGTTTAGGTCCACAAAGAGCTCAGCATTACCAACGGTGGGGCAGTGGCTTTTCCCTCCATTGAATCAGACTTGCCCTTGAACTCCAGATGTTAATTCAGGGCACCTGGTGGTTAACCTAGGGTTTCCTGTGTAAGGAGGAGCCACTTTGGGTTTCTGTGTGTGTGCTTGGATAATCTATGTATCTGCCCTACTCCTACGTCATTGACATAAGTAAATTAATTATTGCATTTATGCTTGGATATGGCTTGTAAGTTTGCTGCAGATTTGAACATTCCTTTAATCCTCTAAATAAATGCTCTGGCATACATTTTCTCTCTTCAGAAATTCAAACAGTCCTTTGGTGTTATGTCTTGCCCCCAAGTACCATCATTATGAGTATTAATTATTGCTGGAAACACACAACTAATGAAGTATTCTAAATAACATTCCAAATAAATTTCTTGATCACCTTCCTTAAGAATGTAATACATAAGGGCTAACAATGATGTACTCTGTTCTGCAACAGAACTTGTGTGAAATAGATCATTTAATCCTCACAACTGCCTATGAGCTGTCATGATGTCTCTTTTGGATTTCTCTGAAAAGAGAGCTTGAGACAAGGGCTTCGCGCAGGTAGTGCTTTTGGAAGATGAACCTTGAGGCCACGAATAAGGCTAGAGAAAGCAAAAAGGAAGAAAGGCCAATATAAGAACATGTTATTTAAGTACCATGGTTGGCAACACTCTCAATTCTGCTTGACCCCTCGAGAACAGGACCAATTCTCACGTCCCACATACATGCATTAATCTCAGAGGTAGAGGCTCTCCCCAGGGCAGAAAGTAGAGAAACTACATTTTGATTGCTCATGAGGAAGTGAGTGGATGCAGTCAGAAAAGCCCCATGTAGACGTGGCTAAAATCAGATCAGAGGTGAATGAGTCAGGGCACCAGCAACTTGTCATGATCTCTGTCCTCTGTGCTACCCCATTTTACAGAGAGGAAACCAAGGTACATGGCAGTCACTCACCTGGTCAAGGTCACAAAGCCAGTTAGTGATGGAGACGGGATTTAAACAGGGGCAGTCTGACTTAAACGAGAGGCCAGACCCTCGCTGCTGTGCTGCTGATGGTCCCACCTGAGAGACAAGAGGGCCTTGCACCCCTCTGCCCTGTGCAGTGCACCTGGAGGTCCGGGCGGTCCATCCACCAGCTCCACACAGCTCATCTTGGTGACATTTGCTCACATCCTGCATTTTGTCCTTTGGGAATTAGTTTTCTTCCATTCTAACAACTCAGGCAAATAGCACTACAGCACTGCATCTGCATTTATAGGAGAAAACTGAGTATCTTTCATTGAGATTGTGAAGGAAGACAGAGTTTCAGATTGCATATCAGTTAAGAAAGAACAAAACAAAGCTCATACAACTTTTTAACTGCTTTTACATTTTTATTAAAATGTTATTCTTTGAAGAGTATAGAAATATATCTGTTGGAAGTCAACCATCTGTTTCAAACATACGTAAGAAATATACCCAATCAAATTTGGCTTCGTCAGAATTTATTTAGTTACACACACATACACACACACATACATACATACGTACACTGTCAGGACAACACTAAAATGGCTACATTGGACAGGCTGGATAGGATTTTCTGCTTTTCTCCTTGATAAAAGTTGCAAAAATTGCGAAAGCTTTGAAAGATAGGCTTGAAGGGCCACAGCATGAGCAACTAGGGCCAGAAGTGACAGATGGCATGCACACAGGGTCCAGGAGGCAGCCGAGCCTCAGGAGCGGTGCTGGCCTCCTGTTTCTGCTGTGAGTAAACTACGCTGCCAGGCGACAAACACAGAGAAGAAGGCGCTCTCACTCTGGGGGCTGGGTCTGTGGGCTCATATTCAGGAGTCTCAAAACACCACACTCAAGAGAGGGAAAAGGAAACTCCCCACTCATGGGCTGGGCCTTCTGCAAGGCACAAGGGGCCGGCACAGCCCCAGGAGGAGATGCGCTAGGGCCACGGCCCTTGGCATGTGGGAATCTGCCTAAGGACATCTGCTTCCTTTCCAGCCAAGCACCATTAGAAAGAACAAAACGCCCTAGAGCAACGGCTTCGAACCTATAGCATGTGTGCACTGTCTTTCAGTGTTTGCTATCACTGAAAGCTCCACAAGGTTTTCCGTCACTGCCCTAAAGAAAAGAACAGGCTGGGACTTGCTTTGCCCTCATTAAGAATGAAATTCGGCCCAGTGAGATCAGTTCCGGAGAGGGCTCAAGCCACATGTGGGAGCCTCCCCCTGGGACCAGTGAGCTGAGGACACTGCCCTCTCTCTACATACACTCTGGAAGAAGGAGGTAAAGAGCTCTCTGGACTGGGTGCTGCCTGGACAGTATACAATCATTCCCTGTTCTTGTTCTGTCCATCTCTCTCTATGAGAACCCAAGCTCGGTTCATACACTGAACATGAGACCAGGGTACCTGGCCACTCTGACTCTTGCCAGTCTTTTGGATAGGATAATCTTTCCTAATCAGGTAATTTAACAGTTTAGTCCAACAGACTCAGCTCTTGCTAACTTTGCATTTCTAACCACCTTATAATTCCAAACATTTATGTAAGATAGTTTTTCCAATATATTTTACTCATACAGTTTGTTACATAGCATCTTTCATGTGAGATCAGGTGGAGGAGACCACAGTGCCATGAGCATTTCTCACGCTTTCTTCCCCACCTCTATAAACTTTTTGTTTGCTTAAAAAACATAGTTTAAGGAATGGATCACTGTGAAGTGTTTTCAGCGTTTCCCATCTGACACTGACCATGACTGGAGGCCCAGATGCTCTTTCTCGGGCTTTGGGGAGGCCAACAGAATGTCAGAATAGTCAAGGAGAAGTCTCCCTAGGCCCTGGGCACATCCATTGCCATGTGGGCCACACAGGGTGAAATAGTCATTCCTTATTCCTGTTCCAGGGAAAGGAATGACGGGTAGCAGGGGAATATAAGTCATCATGGCTGGGGCTTCCAGAGAAATGCTGTCCAATGCTATCACCCTATGTTCTCGATATAAAAGGTTTTTTAATTGCTTATATTTGTGACCCCAGGAACCATCTTCTTTTTTGGCCATTCCACTTCATAATTATCTTGGGCTTCCCTTGCAGCAGTGGTCCCCAACTTTTTTGGCCCAAGGGTCCTATTTTGTGGAAGATAGTTTTCCCACACACAAGAGCAGGGGAGGTGGGGTACGGGATGATTTAGAGGAATGCAAAGCCAAGGCAGAGCTGTGCAGTTCATAGCAGGTTCACGCTCCGGAGGCACAGCCCAGGGGTGATGCGCACAGTGGAGAGGAGCCGTAAATACAGAGGAAGCTTTGCTCATCTGCTGCTGTACATCTTAGCTCCCAACAGGCCACAGACTGGTCCCACTTAGACACCCCTGCCTTAGAGGATCTCTGCTCCCTCTGAACTCAGGGACCTGTTTTCTTTGTGTGTTCTCTGCTGACCCCGGGGAAATCAGGAATCCCCAGAAAATGCACATGGAACTCCTACCCTGAGACCCGTTCCAAGGTGCCCAGTTTTCATCCATCAGAGAACGTGGACTTAACTAAGCACACGAGGACTGAGATATATATAGACACTCCCACAATAATGATATTTGATTTTACATAAACTTCTCTTTCCTTCAAAAGCATTTGTTCCATATAGGAAGAAAGGCTCTACAGTGGGTTGCAATGAAATCACACAGCTCAGATGGCGAGAGTGAAGGAAGGCAGGAATAGAAAAGCTCCCTGTTGCTTCCAGGAATTTACAGTCCTTGCTAGGAATCCACCTTTGGGAAGATGCTCACTTTATTGTTTCTGCTCATCTTCCGCTCCACCCTGCCCTTGGGCACCTTTGTCTGGATCAGTTCTTCTGGAGTATTGCCCAAGGGTGGAAGCAGCCTTTTCTTGCTGTTTCGGGTCTCTGACAACCACTGTGGGGGCAGCTCGAAAGGCCCAAAGCCAAACTGCAAGGAACACTTGTCAGGCAGTGTGTCAGTCTCCACAGGGCCTGCTGGTCCTCCCTGGGATACGGAGTCCACTGCACCTGGGGGTGGAGCCTGAGGTGCCACCTGCTCTCCCTCCAGGCGGGTGGTAACTACCTGCTTGGCCTGGAAGTCAGCAGAGCCAAGATACTTGGCTTCATTCTCTTCCTCATCCTCTGTGGGCTTAAAGATCTGCTGCTGGCCAATGTGGAACATCTCCAGCAGCTGGCTGCCTGAGCGCATACTAGGTTCCAGGCTGGCATCAGCCGTCGCACTCCCTGTGCTAACCACATTACGCCGACTGTACCGATGGTGCAGTTGCACCAGAGTCCCTATCAAGCACTTGCGGACGGATTTGTTCACAGTTAAAAAGAGCACAGGGTTTGCCAGCAGAGAGACCTTGGGCAGCCAAATGGCAGTGAGCAGCAAGAAGACGGAGGTGTTGGGGACATTGAGCACAGTCTGGTAGACGACCAGGGTGGCATAGGGCACACTACACAGGATAAAGACCATTACCATCAAGAGCAGGGTGGCATGCAGCTCAGCCTCCCGCTGGGAGGCATAGGGGATAGAGATGGTGTTCTGCGGCGTCCGGAGGGCCGCAATGATGACCTTCTTCTTCTGGCTGGCACTTAGAGCCCGGCGGATCAGGATCAGGAAGAGAAACACCACAGCCACAGGCACAATGACTGTGGTGATGTTATAGACCAGGACGTACACTAGGTGGCCCAGGGAGTTGCTCCAGACTTCTGTGCATGTGGACATGGCATAGATGTCAGCCACATTGGTCACTGCAAACACAGGGATGCTGGCCACCACTGCATGGGCCCAGATGTACACCACCAGTTCCCGGGACTTGGCATCAGATATTTTTCTCTCCAGTGGATAGAGGACTGAATAGTACCTGCATGACATGCAAAAGAAATTGATTTCACAAAGGATACTCTGTAAAGGTAGGGGACTCTAACTCACCAAAAGTAGGTGAGAGGGTGAAAAAGACAGGTTCTTTTATTTATTCTAAGAGAAGGAAACACTGGGGGAATCTACGAAGCCAGATTTTAAATTTTGAGGCCTCTAGTATGCAATAAGAAGTAGCACCAGGGCTGGGGATATAGCTCAGTGGAATAAGCGCCTGCCTAGCAAGCGCAGGGTCCTGAGTTCGATCCCCAGTACCGCAAAAAAAAAAAAAAAAAAAGAGAGAGAGAAATAGCACCAGACACAGACACACAGACACACACACACTTACTTTCTAAAGGGGCAGAGAAGAAGTCTTTTCTTCATGTGACCCTGATAGTTCTCTATCAGGAAAACAAGTAAATAAATTCAATCCATAACTAGCTTTATAACTACTGCTACCAGGGTTAAATCCTAAAGTGCCTTCAAAATAAAGGATGTCTTCACCTGCTATAAAGACATCTATTTTTTAATTTAAAGGTAATTTGTAATGGGGTAGAGAAGCTTTGGGAAAATTTTCAGAAACTTTCAAAGGCACTAACAGAAACCTGTACACACACATATCCCAAGCAGATCCACACCACAGTCTATAAATTGGATATTTTTTTTAAAAAATGAAAGGAGAAAACATATTAACAAACAGACATCCATTTATATCATTGCATATTAACAAACAGACATCCAAATAGCATAAGAACAATACAAACAATACAGAGTTACAGACAAAGTGGTAGGAAATTAACAATGGTTGTATTACGTATTGATATCTTCAAAGTGGTTTCTCAGGAAAACAAATAGAGACATGCGATAATGATCAAACAAGTAATCATTAAATGTTCCTTTCAGTAAAGCAATAGAAGACAGTAGTACAACTGTTAGCTATCCTGCATATACATACCTACGTAATTTCCCCTTCTTTCCCTAAATTGGATACCGTTAGCATTTAAAGTTGCTCAGGGCAGAACCCCAAATGAAAGATGTATCCCAAAAAGGTCCCACTAACAAACATTATTCTGGATCAACAGCCATTGTTCTCATGGTAACTGTAAGAGAAGTTAGTAAATCTAAAATGCCTACATAATTAAATTTTTATTAAAATCCGATGAGATATTAGTTCCTTCCAACCTTTAACTTAATCATTCCATAACCCCCTAAACAGAATCCGAAGCGCACTTTAACTTAGTATCACCAGTGATTTGGGGGAACTGAATAATTCTTCAGACCTGAGAACCACATCTATCATGAAGGGCTGCCACCAGCCATCAGCCACATGGTGAGTTCCTTCACATAAGCTTGGCCCCCATCTCTGCTATTAGCTAATGCTGGAGTTGACTTCCCAATCATGGTAACCATCACTCACTCACGGGGCCAGGAAAACATATATAACCAGTGTTCTTGACCACCACCTCTGTTTCTGTCTGGTGCTAGGCCCAGGGCTACACACATGCAAAGACACACGGAGGTGTCGCTGTACTCAATGGGAAGAAAGGCATGCACACCAACAATTATCAACAAGGAGATGGCGGCACTGCTGGATGCAAGAGCAGAACAAGGCGCACCTAAAGCTACCTGTGAAGATGCCAAAGAGAAAGCAGCAGCATGGGGGAGGCTGGCAGGGAGACAGTGAGCAGGATGAAACCCTAAGCGGACACAGACGAGATGCAAGCACACCAGCAGCCACGGATGGCCCGGGGAGGACAGAACATGATGAAATGTGGGCTACATTCCTTTCTGGGAAGGAAAAACAGCAAGTCATGCATGAATGATGTGTGCCATCGTCTCTGAATAAAGTCAATTAATTTCAAATCACAGCCCTATACAAACGCGATGGCCCCGTCCACACCCAAGAATACACACCTAAGAGTCTGCTGGCTCTGGTTATCATCTGTCTGCTCACTTGCATGCAACAAACCCAGGTCCCCTCAATCTTCCATCCCGTTATGTATTAGCAAATAGACACAACTCAAACATACAGGGTCACTATAAAGAATTTTCCTAGTATAAATGTCTGAAAGATGATGCAGGAAGTGTGGGAACCACTGAACTGGGTTAACTCGGTGCTGTGAAACAAATAGCTGCAAACAAAATGAAAGGTTGTTTTTCCTTCGTCTTCACGTGACTCATACTGATACCTGCAAATAATCTATATCTCTGAATAAGGAGAATCTGCCAGTCTTATTTTTCTACTAAAAGAACTTGTTTACCTTTTGGGTTAACGACAACAATGCAGAAGAAAATAAAAATGTCTTGCACTTTCCTTGTCTAGGATCAAGGGCCCAGATATAACCCACAGGGATTATTACACTGCTTCCAGGTATAATGGCAAAATGTTCAGAATAATGTATTCCTACTCTTGCTAACTCCTATTTAAAAAAAATACTTTCAGGATTCATAGCAGCATTATTCACAACAGCTAAAAAATGAAAACAAATGTCTTATCAACTGATAAGAGGATAAAGAAAATGTGAGGCATCCTCCAATGAAATATTATTGGCCACAAAATGAATGAAGTGCTGATACACGCTGTAGTTTGGATGAACCTTGAAAGCAGACTAAGTGAAAGAAGGCAGACACAAAAGAGCACGCACTGCATAATTCTGCTTACATGAAATGTCCACAGAAGGGCAAATGTGTAGAGACAGAAAGTAGATTAGTGGCTGCCAAAGTCTCAAGATGGACATGAGAAGCAACTGTATGAGATGAAAGTTAAAACTAGGTCGTGGTGCTGGCTATATATCTCTATAAATATACTAAATTTCACTAATTTGTGCCATAAAACTAGTTGCGTTTTATTAATATACAAATTATATCTCAAAACCATTTGTTTCAAAACGTCCAGGAAAGTCCAGGAAGTAAAAGTCTGAAAGGTTTATGGCTTCCCTAATGCTGGGTGCCCCATTGCTGGACACAGGGCTGGCTACTACAGAGGCTGAGGCAGGAGGATTGCTTGAGTCCAGGAGTTCAAAGCCAGTTGATAATATAGCAGGATTCTATTTGGGCAATAAAAACAAAAAGGCTTCATGAGAGCAGGTTATAAGGGGCAGTCAGAAGGAGCACCATGAACACAAGCAACAGCACACAAAATGCATTACAGTACCCACCAGAATGTAAACAAAGTCTTGAGACAGACTCTGACTTCCAAATTATGAATGATGGCAACAACTAAAATATAAGATTAATTTCCAAAAAAACACCCTTTTAAGGATGGATAGAGAAAATAACCACAATATGAGGCTTTGGAAATAAATCTTCCAGAAGAATTTGCATGTTCCATGCTGGTTCCAGCTGGGTCATGTAATCGTTAGTTAAATGACTACTGAATTATTCTCTTGTTCTACCAGGAATGTTTTCATGTTGTAGCAAAAAATCCTAATTGCAGAGCTATAAATCAGATGAACAATCTACTTCTAATCACAATGTCATGCCAATTTCAACCAAGCCGAAGCAACAGCAAGATCCAATAGCTTGACTTCAGCACTGTCACAATATAACTCTCCCCAAGTCTTTCCTCAGGGATCTTATTTTCCACAACTGTATTTAAATCACTCCATCCCTTGTGAGGCTCTTTGTTTTGAGACAGGGTCTCACTGTGCAGTTCAGGCTGACCTTGAACTTACTATGTAGCTCAGGCTGGTCTTGAACTTGCAGCAAACCTCCCGGTAAGGCTGTGTTTTGAACATTCATTCTTTCTGTTGACCATAGCAAATTAAGTATCAGCCTATGAAACATTAATAGCTCATTTGTTTCTCAAGACTCATGTTTCGGCACACTTATACACATTGAGTGCCTGGCTAAAAGATCTCACCTGTCCAAAGCAATGGCAGGGAAGCTAAGGATCGTCACAGAGCAGAAGACTTTGTGCAAAAATTTGACAACTTTGCAGAAGAGCATGGTGTAGATCCACCAGCAGCAGTGAGGACTGGTGCTGAGGACGATGTCGAACGGCACACAGACCAAGCTGGCAAAAATCCCGGAGCAGGCCAGGTTTTTAATGAACCTGTTGGTGACAGATTTGAACACAGTTGTGCGGCAAGTTGACCATAACACCGTGAAGTTTCCTGGCCAGACATGCAAAGAAATAAAACCAAATTAATAATTTAAAGAAAAAGGAAAAAGGGAAAGAAAAGAATACAGGTTAAAAATCTTTTAAAAATATATTTGAGAATTGACTTCAATGTACTATGTTGTCAATTAATGTGAAATTATTAGGTCACATACATGAAAAGGTCTAGATGAAATTTCAGAGGAAGTTATTTGATTTTAGGTAAAATAGTATTATTATGATGATGGTTCAGTATCACTGGTATAGAAACAATTGATCAGGTATTATTTAATCTTAGGCAGTCTGCTCTTACAAATTCGATTCTATGCTGCCAAACTGCAACAGAAATACAAATACAATGTAAGTCACACATATAATTTTAAATTTCCTAGTAGCTATCTTTTTATAAAGTAAAAGGAAGCAAGTAAATTTTTTAACCCTGTCAAGTCCTAAGTAAATCATTACTTAAAATCCTCAGTATTTTCCATTTTCTTTTATAATAAGTCTTCACAATCCAGTGCATAATTTTTTTTTACACTTACATCACATCTCAATTTCAAGTAGGTACATTTCAAGTGCTCAGTGGCCACAGGCAGCTCGTGGCTACTGTACTGCACAACAGACTTTTCGGCACCAGTAACACAGTCAGTCATTTCTCTGCGCATTCTCCTCTTGTGCCTTCCACCAGCCTACAATCTCCTGGTTTTCCTTCTACCCTCCCCTCACCACTAGACCCTGGGAGATCTGTCTTCTCTTTCTAGGCCCCTCTCAATCCTCTCTCTACAGCCTCTCCCTAGGTTAGGTTGCCCATTTGGATGGCTTTCCACCAAAAATTCACACCCTCAAGGAGGCTTCTTCTCTCAGCTCCAGACTGCTTTTGCCAACCAAACTGCTGGTTCCCTACCCCCTTCCCACAGATTATGCTGGCACGGTCCTTAAAGGCCATCATCCGGTGCCTCCCCAGCTCATCTCTTACCTCTTCCCTGGTTTGCAGGTACACCAGTCACTTTTGCCCATTTTTCTGCCCTTGAAACATATCAAGGATTATCCAACCTTGGTGCCTTTTAGTAAGTTTTTTTATAGTGCCTAGCCTGTTCTTCACTCATGTAGCTCGCTTTAATCCAGGTCTTTGTTTAAATGCTGCTTCCTCTAAAATACCTTCTTCAGCATCTTTTTATTTTAAACACTTAGTGCTCCTCCCTTCAGTACACTCTACTATGGTATCTTGTGGTGTTGTCCTTGGCAATGTTTATCATAAGCTCTAAACTTGTTTCCTTGTTGTCTTTTCATTCATGAGGACAAAAACATGTTAAATCTTATTCACTGTTACAATTCCATACTCAGCTCAGTATCTAGCACAGAGTAGATATTCAGTAAGTATTTACTGAACAAATGAATTGATACAAATGGTGATCAGAAGTCCCTGAAGTAAGACAAACCCTTTTGTAATACATATAACAGTTGACACTGAATGACAGAGAATTACAGTTACTAAGCACGGCACCAGGAACATGCAGCTGTTAAAGTACCCAGCACAGTTGGCTCTACACTGAAGTTTCGGAAATGCAACTTCCAGACACACACACACACACACACCACCCCCTGCACACACACTGAGACGATACCTTCTGATGAATGCAGCTGACAGCTGAGGCGGGTTCTGAGGAGGAACAGGGGTGCCTAGCAGGGGACAGCGGAGCTCAGAGCTGCAGAGGAGGTCATCATGAGGAACTACCTCAGCCCTCACCATATCTATGGCTGGCCCTTAGCTCCCAGGCAAAGAATGGAACACTGCCACTGAACCTAGGTGTGTAGGCCAGCTGCTTCCGGAAAAAGTTCTACCAAACTTTATATTAGCATGACGACTCAGCGAGATGAACTTGGCAGCACATATACATACACACATTGATTCATAATTATTCAGGGTAAGAGTTGTTTACCACCTGTCACCAGGGTAATAAACAGAACATTAATGCTATTATCTGAAGTTCCACTGATTTGAGATCTTTTAATGGCCTTTCTCCACTGAAGTACAGATGACGATGTGATTAAAGTACCTTTCATCACTTTAAACTTTACAGACTGGGTTTAAAGTCTGGCAACTCTCCACTAATGCAATAGCCCACTTGAAGAAATCTGCCACGAGGACAGTATGTATGCCAGAACCTGCACAGAGTTTTCACAACCTGGGGTATCTCCAGGTAACAGAGATGCTAAATAAATGAGCTGTTTCCTTGATAGAAGTCAAAACCCTTAGGATTTTCTTTTTTCTTCTCTTCTCGTGGTTAATCTTTACAGTTTGGCAGGTTATACTGAGTAAAATATCTTGAATAACAGGCAGGAAAATTCATTGCAAAGGGCACGCTGGGGGCCAGGGGTCTCTCTCATCTTTTGAAACCTAACTGAAACTCACTTCTACCATTACCCTGTATTCCACTTTCCCACCCACCTTTTCCCTCCCTATTATGACAGGCATGCTTTCTTGTTGTGTTTTTTAAGTTGTGCTTTAGTTGTATATAGAGTAACATTTTGAGGGCAAAGTATTCTGGCTGTGGGAAAGAAGACCTCATATATCATCTTGGGAATTGCACTGGCAATATAATGAACATGTTATGAGTATGTCCACTTTGTGAATGAGGAAACTTGTTTTCTCTTTTATTTCTTTTGAAGACAGGCAGGCTGCCACATGCAGTGCTGCTTCTGGACACGTCTGGAGTCTGGGAAGTTTCACTACCCTGCGGTCTGACAACTGGCCCTGGGAGGGCATGTGGGTGGCCTAGCAGGGAAGCACAGCTCCTCCCACAGCCCTGGTGGAAGACTGGTCCTCCTCTATGGGAAAGTTGCCCTTTTCCACTGAGCACACTGCTTCAGAAGGAACATACAAGAAGAGGACAGGGAGGGAGGAGGCCCTTTCCTAGCCTACCAGATCACCCAAATTAACCTCGCGGATCGATGAGGGCACAAAGGCACGGCCAGATCACCCTCACATCCAGGAAACTTGTTTTCAATGAATTATTAGGGAAACATGTAAAATCTGAGAATGTTATAATTACTTCTTTAAGGGAAGTGTTGAGGATTGAACCCAGACCCTCTGCACTGAGCTACATCTCTGGCCTACCTTTCTCACTTTTTTGTTTTGAGACGGTCTTGCTAACTGCCCAAGCTAGGCTTGAACTTGCAATCCTCCTGCCTCAGCCTCTGAGAATGCAAGGATTTTAGGTGTACGCCATCAAGCCCAGCTTACACTTACATTTTCCTCTAAGACTCTAAGCAGTATCTGGGAACTACCCTCTTATGCTATTAAGAACCTAGTATTAAAAAAGCCTTTCCATCTTTTAAACCACTGTTCTCTCTCCTTTAAAACTAACATTTACCTCTAATCTGAATTGGATTAAAATATGTTGAGAGGAATGTCCGGATCTAATTCCTGTAGGCCACAGCTGATCCTTACTGGCTGCAGTTTTAAAAAATGTACACACACAATTAACAACAAACCACAGATCGTGCTGGACTGTTAACTAGGAACCCGCCAGTCATTTTTTTCCAATTAAATTTTGCCTCTGTCCAATTCAGTCCAATCCTTTTAAACTGATTTATAAGGTTTGCATCTTTAAGAGCAAAAATTCTGATGTATTAAAGAGACTAATAACCAAAATGAAAAAGATATTCCAAAAGGGCCTTGGGAAATGAAAACCCTCCTAGGTAAAGAGATACATCACGCTTTTAAAAGTACTAGCTTTCCCAGAGACTTAACAGAGTAAAACAAGCCATGGCCTTTGCCTCCAAAGAACGATAACACATCACCCAGAACATTCTAAAACTTGCAACTTGAAAAAAGACAGGTGCAAAATGGAGGTGAAATTTAATTCTGAGAAAAAGTCTAGCAAGAGGGACTTCTGGGAGTGGGCCTGAGTGAATGCACACAGTCAGAGGACTTCAAAGGAACTTGGTGTACATAGGGGACATCGTAAGACACAGGAGGAGCGTGCAAGCAAGTTAGAAAATACTATCCCATGAGAGAAGAAGGAAGGAACAGATTTAGGGTAGAATGGATTTTGAAGTGTCTTTTTTGCTTTGGTTTGTAGTTATTAAAAAAGAAAGAAAGGAAGAAAGTGACCAAGAACAGCCTCTCGCGAGTTATAATTGGCAGAAATGACTTTTCACTTGTCTATGACTTTATGTTTAAAGTAGCTTCTCATAGACAGCACACTGTTGGCGCCTACTCTTCTTACTGATCTGACAGTGTCTTAGCATTTACATTTAATGTGATTTTTGATATGATTGGATTCACTCTGACCATCTTTTTCCTATTCGTCTTGTCCATTCTTTGTTCCTTTTTCCCTCTTTGTCTTCTTGACTCATATTTGAGAGTTGTATATGACTCCACTTTATCTCCACTGTGGCCTTGTTTGCATGCTTTGCTTTAAATTTTTTGTAGTTGCCCTATGTTTGCTATATACATCTTTAACAACAGTCTACTTTTAAATACTATTATACTGCTTTATGTGTGGTGAAAGAATCTCACAACAGCGTATTCCTAATTGTTGTCTCCTAACCTTCATATCTTTGTTGTCATATATTTTGCTTTTTTTTTTTTCCTTTGCAGTGCTAGGGGTGAAACCCAGAGCCTTCCATGTACTAGCAAGTGTTCTTACCACTGAGCTACATCCCCAGCCTAATTTTAGTTTTACATAAACAGTACACCCAAAATTCATTGCTACAATTTCTGCTTTCAGCATTTTATTAAATTTCAGAGAACTTCTCCTAACGTTTCTTGTAGTGCTGGTCTGCTGGTAATGCATTCTCTCAGTTTTTGTTTGCCTGAAATGTCTTTTTTCTTCATTTTGAAAGCGATTTTGCTGAGCATAATATTCTGAGAGAGGTTTTGTTTTGTTTTGCTTTGTTTTTTTTTCCCTTTGCATTTGAAAGATGTCACAATGTTATCTTTGTTATTAAATTTCTGATGATACATTGCAGTTTCTGATGATAAATTTGCTGGAATTCTTAGCTTTGTTTTTCTGTGCATAATCGGTCCTTTTGCTCTCTAACTACTCTCAAGGTTTTCTCTTTATTTTTGATTTTCAGCAGTTTGAATACGATGCGTGTGTGCGCACGCGTGCACATGCATGCACTCTCTGGCACTTGCATTATGCTGACCATTTTGAATTACTTGTATGGTTTGACATTTTTTAATATTTTTGTAAAATTCCCTGCCAACGAATACCCTTATGTTCTATTTTCTCTTTTTTCTCCTCTGGTTTCTGATTATATACAGTATGTATGATGTGCAGAATAATGCCCCACACCAAAAAAGAGGTTGTCTTGGTTACTTTTCTCTCGTTGCTGAGACAAAATACCCAACACCCCAAATGAAGGAAGGAAAGGTTTATTTAGCTTACAGTTCGTGGAGGTTTCAGTCAGAGGGCAACAGTTCATGGCAGCAGAGCACAGCAAAAACAAAAAGGAGGAATTGCTGCAAGCAGCCTCTTTTTCTCCCTTACATTGTAAACAAGATACCCCCACCCAGGGGGCGTGGAGCTCTCACACAATCTCCATGCCCTCCTCTTCCACAGGCTCAGGATGCATACAAAATAAGCACCCTGGCTTCCTGCTAAGTCACTCAGCCAAATGTCTAGACTCCCCAAGTTGACACAATGTATCAACCATAACAGAGGTCAATGTTCTAATTCCTGAAGCTATGACTATGTTAGGTTATATGACAAAATAAGTCAAAATGTTTAATTAAACATTTCATCTAATTTTAAAGATAAGGAAATTGTTCTGGATTATCATAGCTATTTTAAATTCTCCGATAATTTCAATATCTTGGTTATAGCTGAGACAGGGTCTGAGACAGGTTTGTTGTTTCACGTGAGACATTTTTTTCCATTCTTTGTTTCTGTGGTGGTGGGGTCACACCCAAAGTCGCACATGCTAGGCCACTGGTGGCAAACTATGCCACGCATGCCTCAGCAGCCTATTTGTATGAAAACTCTTTAAGAGGTTCACCATTACTGTGCTAGGCTAAGCTATATTTCCCCACCCTCATCTCAGCTCTAAAGATACCATTATTAGGACAGGGTTGGGGATACAGCTCAGTGGCACACCCTGCCTGGCAAGGTCCAGAGTTTGATTCTCAGTACCAAAAACAAAAAATCATTAGGACAGTAGAAACTGGTAAATAGTATTTACAAAACCACTGCCTCCCAACCCTCCCACACACACAGTGCAGTTGTACTACTTAGGTTAGAATCCAGACACCAGATCTCAGGCCACAGGTACAAGCCCTCATTACAGCACTCCTAGAAAATACTACACACAGGGCTTCATGGAAACAAGAAATTAAAAAGGACAGCAGTGACAGTATTTTAAAGTGGTAGAACAGGTGAAGAAGGTGAGCAAAAAAAGGAGGGCAGGGAAATCGAATGCCAGAGCAACACCACTGTCACTACACTGTGCCACCAGCTTAAACCAGTTCATCCCTTGGGATCACCGGGAAGCTTGCAGATGGCAGCCCCTCCACAGCTCAAGAGTCCTGCCCTCCAAGGTGCAGCTGTGGTTGTTGTGTAACATGATTGTGCTCCAAGTACCTAGAGTCTAGAATGTCAGGGGACCACTTTGTTTTGTGTATGTGTGTAATATTTCCTTCCCAAGTGAAATATCTTCATTTTTGTGATTATTAAGGTAACACATAGTTTTTTAAATTCAGACAATGTACAAAGGTATGAAAAATAAATTAGGAATTGGCTGCCCAATGATAAATCACTGTAAATGTTAGGTACTAACCCTTATAAACTTTTTATAGACACTGCACAGACTTTCATTTACGCCTGTGGGACCAAACCATACACACTGCTTTGTAGCTAAATCTTTCCACCATATTAACTTTCTGTGATAAGAAAACTAGACCTATATCATCATTTTAAGAGCTACATAAAAGCAACAGTGTTTCATAATTGTGCCCTAATTAATTTTATTAGTTGATACTGGTGAGTTTGCTTAAGCCGTATCCAATATCCCATTCTTATAAGATGCTGCATTGGGAACTGAATTGAATGTGTACTAAGGAGAAATTCCTAGCAGCAGAATTTCTGGGTCAAGTGGGTGCACAATTTTTAAATACATCTTTCCAAATGACCCTCCCCACATGACCGGTGAGAAAGGTAGTTTCCCCACATGTTCACTAAACATTCTTTGGTCTCACAAAAATATTTGCAACTTTGCATGCTTCTTCAGTTCTAGTATTATATCTTTGTGTCAGAAAAATTTCCATTCACTTGCGTCTTTAATTTTACCCTACTCTTTTCCTTTTCTGTATCTCTTATCAGACATAGAAGGTGTTATCTAAAAATATAGTATATATTTAATTTTTAAAAATTATTATGGATAATAGGAATAGGGAGCTAGATCATGCTTAGTGAAGATGGTCAAGCGATGAAGGGAGGGGGTGAGGAAGGAAAGGGATGAAGGATAGAAAACAGGAATTGGGATGTGTTGTGTACAACAACCAACTCCACACAGGAATGTAAACATTATACACTGCAAACATGCACTAATAAACTAAAATAATAAAAATTAATAAAATAAAGGAAGTCAAACAGTACTAGATGTGGTGAATAAGGTAGATGAGAACACAACATAATGTTTTTTGGTTTTTTGAGAAAGGGTCTTTCTATGTAGTTCAGGC
The DNA here is from genome assembly GCA_004027595.1 of Dinomys branickii. NCBI lineage: Eukaryota > Metazoa > Chordata > Mammalia > Rodentia > Dinomyidae > Dinomys > Dinomys branickii. Next base: position 10,241 of record PVLD010018534.1, on the reverse strand, counting down.
TGGCCTTGAATTCACTACATAGCCCAAGATGGCCTCAAACTCACTTTGACCCTCCAGCCTCAGCCTCCTGAGTGCTCAGGTTACAGGGACGCACCACCACCCCTGGTAACCATAGGGTTTTTAGGAGCCTAACTTTCCATCTGATGACTCCTGATAGCAGCATTCACTGTATTTTTTATACTACCTCATAAAGACACTGAGGAAAGAGGATTTCTAGAACTGTTTCAAAAAAGTGACAGACTAAGGGATAGGTGTGTTCAGAGTGAGAAGAAGTATCTTCAGGGGGATTAATGGCAATGGGTCTTTTATTATAATATATTTTTTAAATTTAAGATCATTTCTCAGTCTTTTCGCTAAGATCAAGTGTAAAAAATTTAAGACACTCCCGGTATTTGTCAATCACCAAATATATATTAATACCTCATTCTATTAGTCATATCTCTTAACCACTCATCCATATTTTCCATCCATTTATCTTCTGCACACTGAGAGGTGTTTCTCAGATCTCCCTTCCATTTTATCAATTCTCAATTCACCTAGAAAGTACTCAAACCATACTGTTTAAAAAACATTGCATTCACGTCTACTACAAAGAGCCTATTCTTTATTCCTTGTGTCCAGTTATCTTACTACAGCTTGCATTCTCTCATAATCTAATAATTTTCAAGTGCTTTTAGTTTTTTTCATATTATTCTACTGTATCTAGTCTAGAAGTGGTAATTTTACCATGCATTTGGTCTGCTGGATCTCCCTCTGGTTTTGCTCAAATGGTTGTTTAATGTTCGATCATGAGCTCGTTGTTCGTGGAGGTTGATTTTCTGTGGTAGGCTGTATTCCCTGCTTGTGGAAAGACTCCAAGTGGCTAGCTAAGCACACATTAATACTTTATAGGACTTCTGTGCACAAGTAAAACAACATATTTGAAAGATGATTCTATTCTGAGAAACATTAGGTTGTAGGGAAATTCTTATTTATCCTAGGGAGAGGCAGAAGAGCGCAGAACCTGAAGTCCTGCTTTTGTGCTCAAGTCCCAGCTCTACCATCTACCCACTGTGTGATCACAGTTTAGCTAACTTCTCTGTCCCCCAGTTATATCATCTGTAAGGTGGACACAACTACAAAGCCCACATCCTAAAGGCATTAGGAGAATTTAAACATGAATACAAATACATATGCGCAGCACTTGGAACATCTTGGGAACAGCATGTGCTGAATAAACATTAGATATTACTGTTACTATTAGTGACAGGAAGGTTTGGGGGGCAAAAAGGAAAGGTCTGACAGAGGAAAGGGAAAAGTGGGGTCAGAAGGAAAGAAGATGTTCAACAAAAGGACTTGGGACACAAACAGGAATGAGAGACACCGCTGGACATACTGACTCCCACAGCAAATAGAACTTGGGTCTGCCAAGGAAGAATCATCCAGGGTGCCTCGTGGGGTCCCTCGGTGATGCTGCTCTGGCAGAATCACTGCACATTGACTCCCGGTGTTCCTGCAGGTGCCTGGGACAATGACATTTGGGCAATTTCCTCAGGCCTGTGGGACTCACCCTTTACCTCCCTCTTCCTGTCCTCTGCACTTGGTGACATCACTAAAGCCTTTGCCTCCTGTCCTCTTGTGGTGGGCAGGAGCCACCACAAAGTCTGCCCATTTGCGTGTCCAGCCTTGAGTTTAAAGCACATGCGAGAGGTCTCGGAAGAAGGATGTCACCTCTCTAGATGGAGTCCTGCTCCCCAAAACCCATCAAGTTACTAGGAAACATTCAAAGTGCACCACAGGCATCTCACAGCAGCACACAAGCATGATTCACCCTAATGCAGAGTACCAGAGAAATTTAAAAATCACAAAGGATCGAGAAAACTGGAAAAAAACAATGATCTTGGCACTATTTCATTAAGAAAAAGTAAAAATCTCAACATAATGAGAGCCTGATAGTGCTTTAAATTCAATTAGGTAAATAGCTTGAAACCACCAATAAAGTATTTACGTCATGAAAAATTCTTAATGCTATATGGCCAAGAGTATGTTACAAATGTAAAACAATGATTTTAACTGTACTTTAACTACTTGTTTCTTTAAAAAACTTTTTAAAACATTCATTATTACCCACATCTTCCCAAAGGTAGCCACTAAGCCCCCTTGTTCATTTAGGCTCACAAGACATGCAATTAAGAATTTTAATTTTAAATGGAAAGAAGGAAAAACCATTCCATTAGAAAGTAAAAGCACCCCTAAAGGCACTGTTCCATTTTATTTAGGTATGATTCAGATGTGGTTTCATTGTGACACTGACTTTTTTTTTTTGACACTGACTTTTTTGTAAAGAATTCATTCCCTATTTACTTATAAATAAATAAGTAGATAAATAAATATACTGCCAGAGGACAAAAAAGTGTGAGATTCATGAGGTAAGTGCATTTTAAAGACAAGCAAAGTAACTTGACTGATTTTTACTAGAAGCATTCGATGAATCCCTATTGCCACAGAGAAAATAAATTGTTTCAACATCACATAATACCCTTTGAGATACAACCCCTGGTACCCTACACTTATTACAAAAAGTAGCAGCATCTTGATAGATGAGAATTACCCTGGAAAATCTGTTTAGTCCTCTGCGTTGCTATGACAGAATACCAGATAACTCCTGGATAAGAACAGGAACTTCTTAGTCTGACTACAAGCAAGGCAATGGTTCAGCTACCTGAGGAAATCTGCTCTCTGCTCAGGCTGGTGCCTTTGCTACATCCTGTGGAAGAAGAGTGTGATGTCCTCACATAGTGCAAAGTGTTTCCACCTGGCCAGGAAGGAGACTACTGCATAAGCCTCCTTTAAAAAACCTTAATCCCACTGATAGAGGAGAAGCCAGATCATTTCATGGTCTTATCAACTGTATAGGCCCCACCTTGTACTATCATCACACCAGCCACTCATTTCAACACTTGAATTTTGAAGAGGACACATTCAAACTGTAGCAAAATCTAGGTCAAATTCATGTTTTTCACTGAACTCTTATATCTGCTCCTCACACAAAACCCTCAAAGGGAGTTCTGTTTTCATGAAACTGACAGACAAGACTAAAGAAGGAAAGACAAGATAGGAATAAAGAAATCATCAGTATACAACACACACACAAAAAAATTTTTTTAAGGCACCATTTATTCAGTTGTGTGGATTGGAGTGGCACACAGAAGAAGGTGTGCCAACCAACAGCTAGCGTGCAAAGTTCACACTTCCAGAGGAACATGTAACTAATTCTTACAAGGATTTTATTATATTATGATTTTTTAAAAAAATCTTTCTTTCTTTAATCTATGCAGATAAATTTCCCAACTACTCAGAGAGCCTATCACTGACTGGGTGATAAGTGGGTTTTTTGCTATTCTTATCAGAATTATGGCCATCCGCAAGAATATAAGGGAAAACCAACTTGTAGCTAAAGTGCTATGCTTGTTGGGTTTTTATATAATTTTCTCTTCATCTTTTTCTAAAAATCTGGATCTTTTCCTCACTAATGAAGTGTCAATTTGCTATAACTTGTGATTGAACTACCTAATGTCTGCCCAACTCTGTTTAAGCTGATTGCTAGCTAGTAGCATGAGAAAATTATGCCATTTTAGCTACAATTTTATTCCAAAGCTTTTTCTTAAATGATACAGGAAGTTCAAATTAAGTAGGAATTGAATTAACTAGAGAAAGCTATGTAGTTTATTAAAATTCATGGTGATTTTAAAATAATTGCTATAAATGAAAATGCTCCTTATGAAATATATATCTCTAATTTAACCATGGATAGTTTCTCCTTAGAATACTCTTCCCCAGTGAATAATCAAGGCAAAATATTAATGGAGGACTGGGGATACAGTTCAGCAGTACAAGCACCTGCCTGGCAAGCATGAGGTCCCAAATTGGATTCCCAGTAAAAAAAATAAAAATAAAAAAAACAGGATTCATTTTTGTAATACATAAAGAATATATAAACTCCCAACAAAAGCCTTTGTCAGGTCAGCTCCTGTGAAGCCATACAAGGAATCTTAGGTCAGTTCCAATACGTGCACCAAGCAAAGTTTTAGCAACAATGGTATACACAAGGTAGGACAAACGGAATAACTCAATCAAGACAAAAGGGTCTCAGTGACCACAGCAGAGCCTGGTTCATCCCTGGTGCTCTCTGATAGAAGTCACAAAGCCCCTCAAATTAGCTCTTTATACCTTTCACACACAGCAAGATACACAGATGCATAATGCAGTAAGAAATATACAGTCAGAGTGTGAAGTTGGTAACTCTTTCATGGGCCAGGGATATAGCTCAGTGGCATAAGCACTTCCCTGGCAAACCCGAGGTCATGAGTTTAATTCCCAGTACCAAAACAGAAAAAAAGAGATAACTCCTTCACTTGTTTCCTCAACAGTCTGAATTTTTTCTATATAAATGAACTAGAAAGTTTTCAGGGATTCACAAGATAGTCTCCGCACTCTCATACTAAAATAGACTGGTCTCCGTACTCTCATACTAAGTCTACTAACATCCCGACAGGTATACTAACCCCTGAAAAGCTCTGGCAAGAACTTTGGAATCACTGGGCCCACCCAGCTGTGACAGCACTGACAATCTTTAACAACCACAGGTGTTATTTCCTCTTGTTGGGTGCTGTAGTTTGCAGACAGTTTGTCCCCACCAGAAATCACTCTAAGCTGGTCCCCAGTGTGACCAAATTGAAAGGTGCTCGAAGAGGTGATCAGGTCAGCAAGAGGGATTAATGCTTTTCTGCTGGGATCCAGTCCTTGCCGTCTTGAGACTGGCTTGGTTACTATAAGAGCATGGCAAAGTGAAGCCAGCCTGAGCCCTTTCTCTCACACGTGTGCTCCTCTCACAAGGTACCTCTTCACCTTCAGCTTCCTGCCATGAGCTCAAGCCGCACAGATTCTCACCAGACACCAGACAGATGCCACTGCCCTATCCTGGGACGTCTGTAACAACCGAAAACAGACTAAGTCATTAGGTGTGCGGAGAAAGCTTCCAGAGGAAAGGAGGAAACAAGGGGCCTGACTTCCTCTGGCTTCCCTAAGATCAACATCCAAACAAGCCACTTTTGACTGAATGAGATGAACTAGCTTGCCATTCTCAACATGGACCGCACAGGCCAGGTCACCTGGAAGTCCTGGCCAGCGGAGGGGGCTTATTTCTCACCTAACATAATTGGAAGATTGTGATGCGTGAAAGCAACCTTATTTGAAAATTCTGCCAGCCTTCCTTAACATCACAGTTTTATAACAATGAATTATTTCACAAAGACTGAAATAAATGCATAAATTAAAACTGGAATATGATTTTATCAGCATCGTCCCAGTTTGTTCTGTGTGTTCAGTTTTGTAGGTACACTTACTGACAACTGCCTTCAATCAACAAGCTGAATGTATACAGCCTCCCTCTCAGCAATAAACGGTCTCAGAGCGGTTTGGGAGAGAGGAATTCAACACTGATAATTCATGTCATACTATAATTAGTGTTGTGAATGTGCATGGAATACTCATACACTTCCTTATACTCCCTCTGTTCCAGTAATTATAATTATGCAGTCTGAAAAAAGAAAATTATATTGGAACTATTCCCAAGGACCTTAAGGGTAAGATAATTAGAGGACTAAGAAAGAAAAATGAACCCAAACCTGCTTTACACCAGTGGGACCCAGTAAGCCTGATGGGAGTCAACAGAATAAGATTTTGGAAACTACAGCTTCTCATTCCTTATGATCTGCCTGGATCTGAAAATGACATTGAACCCTAACCCCAACCCTTTTCATCCAGCTGAGTTTACGGGGGAGACACGAGGCACAGGAAAGACTGAGGAGGGCGAGGAGCAAGAATGACCTTGCAAATCTAACTTATTTCACACTGTCCCACGATGGGAGGTTTTAGTTCCCTAGAGCAAATCTCCTTTGTGTCCTTCACCATTTTCTCCCGGCCCCACCAGGAAGAAAGGCAGCAGGAGGCAGGATTGCAGAATGAAGATCTGGGAGCGCCAGAAGAGCAGATGGAGGAAGAGCTAGAGGTGGCCAGATCCAGGACACTGCCAGAGTCCAGATGGCCAAAGCAGGGAAGGCTCTAAAAGGAAGTGATATATTTGAAGGTCAAAGCAAGGTCAAGAATAAAACATAAGAAGCACTGAAATAATGAATTACAGCACAGAACCCACGAGGGCCCACCAACAAAATAAAGAGGATGGAATAAATGATCCAACAGAATATTAAGAACCAAGAACTCTTTGTTAAGGAGAGAGCAAGCAAAGTAAGTAAAAAAAAAAAAAAAACAGATTGGCACATTGATTACACAGAAGAAAGTCAACAACTAAGACACTTAGATTTACACTCAGAAGGTGGACATGGTTCATCCTGAGGCACAGTAAACCAGCAAGAAGTATTTAAGAGCCTCGTTGATGTGACATGATTTGGAAAGTACTTGTCTATAATGAAGTGCAAGTGGGCGGGCAGAAATAATATCTTTCAAAAGCAAATCCTAACTTTTCTTTCTCTCTTTGCCTCTTTTTCCCTGCTTCAAACACTAACAGGATGGGGAGACAGGAAGACAGCAAAAATCAAGAACAAAACAATGGAATTATTTCTACTGTCCTACTTACCTCCCTATTTTGTATGTACACCTGCCTCACCATGACTATTTAAGACAACTGTGACTTTATGTGCTTGAGCCTTCATTATTCACATTGTGAAAAACTGGACAACAGGCTTCCTTGCTTTGTATCATTTTTCTATGAATTTAGGATTCGTAATGACTGTGGGCACAGTGACACATATAAAAAGAATTTGTGAAGCATTTTAGCATTTCATGAATGATCAGCTTCCAATTCCTGTATTTTTACTCTAATATTACTTGATTTGGATAACAGTGAGTTATTTATCATGTAATTTTCCTGATAGTTTAAAATAAAATCAGCACAAAATACTATTAGCCTGTTTAAAGCACTGAGATCAATGAGGAGATGTGACTTCGTTCCCATAATAAAGCAAGAGGCAGGAAAAAATTTTTTCTATCTTGTGAGATATTGATTTTCTACTTTATGGGTGTGTAAAATGCTGGATTTCAAAATGCAGCCAATATCACTGATTTAATGTGGATGAAGTAAATCAGGCAAAATATAAAAGTCTTCTTTCATCAGGCCGTCACCTCCATTAGCCTGCCCTTGACATATTTTCTTTTCTTAATTTTCTTTTATTTTAAAGAGAAAAAAATACAGAATTTCAAAATAAGATCATAGAAGATTAACAACGGTTAATCTATTCCTTGTGGTCACATTCCAGTTCTCTGTTTTGTGGGCTCTGCTCCCCCTGTTCACTCGACACCAGCAGCACCGATGGCTCTGTAGAGCCCAAGGGGATGGAGAGCTCAGTCTGATGTCCCGCCACGTAGCCAGGAGTTGCCTTGCTGTGGCCTGCTGGCCTTGCCACCACTTCCCACTGGATGGGATCTGAGAAACTCCAGAGGCTGGGCTTCTTCCAGCACGGCACCATCCTCAGAAGCAAAACTAGTCACACTTTATAGCCAGATTTCTGAATCGAAATGAGACATTGAATTCTCTATGGACTTTTTGGTTTGTGGGGGAGTTTTGGTTATGTTTCTTGGTTTTATTTTAGCCAAACATGTCTGCTTTTGATTTTTGTTAAGGATCTATATGAGTGTACACCTTTTAAATGTAAATGTTTAAAAGTAGACATTTATGTGTTTCCACAGCTGACATCTGATTAAGACCTCATTCTTTCACCCTCTTCCACCCTTCAGTTTTCCCCCTTTTCATGTTCTTGTACTGGCTCTAATAAATGGTTGCTTTTCAAAAAAAATGGTTAATATATTGTGCATTGTTATCTTCAAAGTAGTTGCTCAGATTAAAATATATAAGAATGCATAATTGATCAAACAATATAAGCACAAACCATTTTTTAATGAAGTAAAAGAAGTCAGTAGTATAACTATCTTATCTATTTTTTGTATATATACAAATTTTTTTCTTTTCCCTTCCTTCTTTTCTCCTTTCCCCAATCCCAGTTGTTCTTTCTTTTTAAGCAGTTTCTTTCCCTTTCACAATAGCTATTGTAGGCTTTAGATCTTATTTACTCTTTCAGATTCTTACACTAGGAGACAATATGATATTTACCCATGTGAGTTTATTTCACTTATGAGTCTTAATAAGATTTAACATTTCAAATACCACGGCTGAAGACAGATCACTGGCTGTGAGCCAGGATGTTCCGTTATTATTCCAAGTAAGCAAGTAAAAGTGAGCACATATGCAGTGAACGATTTTTAAAGCTTTTTAATTGCTTACCAGTTTTCTAATTATTATTTTTCCAATAAAGAACTACTTGAAATTCTTTCATAAGAGAAAGAATGTGATAGATTTTAAACATTTATGTGGATGGAGAAAACTGGAAAAGTCACCTACACTTACTTTCCTTGTTTTCAGATAAAACTGGTAAGTCTTGAAGTGAGAAAAGGTGTTTTTGCATCTATGGACATATCACCCTGATGGCGCCTGATCTCATCTGATCAGCACACCCAAACTGGAAACGGTGTTCTTGCTAACTGTTAAGACTTCTAAGAAAAACAATATCCAAAGGCCCTATAGATGGTAGTCTGCCTCTAAGATGGTCAATGATCCCTACCTGTAGGTCTTCATACCTACATATGGGCCCCTCCCACAATGAACAGGGCCACGTAGTGTAAACGGGATGTGGCAGAAGTAATAGTGAGATTTCTAAGGCTAAGTCACCGACATTTCTGATTTAATCTTTTGAATCACTTGGTATAGGGAAAGCCAACTGGTATGTCTCAAAACCCAAGCTCTCCTACAAACAGGCCCATGCAGCGAGGAATGGAGGTCTCCTGCCAGCAGTGAGCTGACTTGGAAGTGGATCCTCCAGCCCGTTTTAGGCCTTGATGTAACTGCATCTTGGGCCAATGTCTTGAATGCAACTTTAGAGCCAAAAACAGTTTAGCTGTTCCCAAATTCCTAATCAACAGAAACCATGAGAAATAATAAATGTCTGCTTTTTAAAGCAACTATGTGGTCAAGTCAACCTTTAAACACCATGGTAGTGAGCTTTTCTTCATGGTGACTTGAGAAAACTAATGCAAAGGACAAGAGTTTATTTTCACTCATTGTTTCAAGAGGTTTCAGTCCATGCTAAGCCAGCTCCCTTGTTCTTTGCTCTGTGGCAAGGCAGAAACTTAATTGTGGCAGAGTGTGGCAGAGGAGGAAGCACAGAGGCAAAGAGCAGAGAAAAAAGGGGCCAGTGATCAGATGTAGATCCCAACATCACACACCAATGATCCACTCCCTTCCATAGGCTTCACGTGCTATTTCCATCATCTTCTACTAATGCCTTAAAATTGATCTAATGAGATGGAAAGTTCAGAAAAAATGGATAGATTTCTAGATACATATAAATTTCCAAAGCTGAATCAAGAAGATATAAAAATTGTAAACATTGCAACATCAATCAATGAAATTGAAGGAGTAATAAAAAAGAAAAACTACCAATACAGAAAAACTCAGGTCCTAATGGATTCATGGCCAAATTCTACAAGAAATTTAGAGAAGATCTAATGTCATTACTCCTGAAACTAATAAAATTGAAAGGGAAGCTGTTGGGAGCCGGTGTGAGGGCTTGCTGTTAGTCTTCTTGGAATCAGCCCCTCCCACCGTGTTACCAAGATGGCGCCTATATCCTGTTTTCTGGCTCTTGTTGCTGACTCTGTGTATACCTTATATAGAAAGGTGCCTGCTTACGGCGCCCTGAAACCAATCGTGAAGGCCCACGTGGCGTAGTGTGATTTGCTAACCGCCCTTATATAAGTTGCTGTAACAGGAAGCTGGAGGAAGCAGCAGCCTGGAAGGAGCCACGTAGAGTGGACTCCTGTGGGGCTTGTGCTGTGTCCAATAAAGAAACACGTTACAGAACCCGATTGTCTGCGTGCTGCCTTCCGCGGGTCAGGAGCGGCGCGGGACAAGTGGTGGCCCGTACGGGGACCCTCCCCTTTTTCGAGCCCCGTCGTGTTTTCTTCTGAGACACAGGTAAGGATCCTTCAGGTAAGCGGAGGCTTAACCTGGCCCTGGGTGGACGCACCCTAAGGGAGGAATAGACGCCTCTTACATAAAGAGCCGTCGCAGCCCGATAAAACAGGGCAGGCCTGCTGGTGTCTGTGCCGGAACAGGCTTTACTTTCCTTTTC
>PVLD010018533.1:0-38770 GCA_004027595.1 Dinomys branickii | reverse complement strand
AGAAAAAACGAACTGATCAAAAGGGCCATCATCTGTGTAACCTGAGTAACAAAGATGAAGGTAACATTATGTAGGACAGCATCCAGAGCTAATTCCCTTCTATGTTCTCTATAATTCTGTATTTCCTCAGTCGTTTTTGTATTAGCAGAAATGAAGATAACTTTATATTATACAGCATCCAGTGCAAATTCCCTGCTATGTTATCTATAATTTGGTATTTCCTTTAATGTTTTTGTGTTAACTAATGTGAAGATAACTATGTAATACAACATCCAGTTCTAATTCCCTACTATATTCTGTATAACTTTGTATTTTCTGTATTGTTTATGGCTTTTCTGGTTCATATGTCTCCATTCTTTGGTCTTTAAAATAAAAAAAAAAAAAGACAGAAGAATGGAGACATATGAACCAGAATAAGCCATGAACAATACTGAAAATACAAAATTATACAGAATATAGTAGGGAATTAGCACTGGATGTTGTATTACATAGTGTTATCCTCACATTAGTTAACACATAAACATTAAAGGAAATACCAAATTGTAGAGAAGATAGTAGGGAATTAGCACTGGATGCTGTATAATATAAAGTTATCTTCACTTCTGTTAATACAAAAACGATTGAGGAAATACAAAATTATAGAGAACATAGACGGAAATTAGGTCTGGATGCTGTCCTACATAATGTTACCTTCACATTTGTTACTCAGTTACACAGATGATGGCCCATTTGATCATTCAGTTTTCTCCTCCCTCATCTCCGTTGCCTTACCACTCAATCAGTCATCTTCCCTGTGATAATAACTGTATTCCTGGGTTTATCTATACTCCTGGACTCTCGCCTTGGGAAGAGATATAGCTGCCTCAGACTATACTATAACATACATGGGTGTATACAAACTGCCATGGTCGGGGGTGGAAAAGCACCTATGCTCACTGCGGACCACCTGGCTCCACCCCATCGCCATGCTATGGGTGGGGGCGGGTCTAGTCTGTGGGGTGCCCTCAGCGGGGCCCACAGTGGAGCAGCTGTGGGGCCCACAGCGGAGCAGCCGCGGGGCACGCACCCCCATTGGGGCGCCCTCAGTGACCCATTTGGCTCTGTCCTGTTGCCTCGATGCCGGAGGCCCTTTCTTCTCCTCCTCCCTCCTCCTGATCTCCAGTATTACCGTTCCCCATCCCTTGCAGCTGGGCATTGGACGAACTTACGATGCTTGGTATAAGGGCTTGAAATCTCCCCAGCCCGTTCTCACTGTGTCAGTTCAGGGTATGAACTGAGTTTAAAGATTAGTTCTAGAATAGAGTTGGAGGATTTCCTCGGGTCTGCTGTATACAGTATGTTATTGTTTTTTCAGACTCCTGGTCTGCTGCTTTTCATCTAATTTGTTGCTATGGGTTCATGCAAGGTTCACATGTGCAAGTAGAATTTTTAGACTGTTATAGATAAGAATGTATCACTTAACTATAAAGCTAATTATTTATATAATCTTATAGCTATAAATAAGCCAAATACTTTGTGAATGCACGTAAACTTTGTGAAATGTTGTAGGGAGTTATTTACATCCAGAAGAGCATCACATATGGCCAGAATTAGATTTTAAAGGGGAAACTGGGTAACACTAGAGGACACAAGTGATTTTTAAACTTGCCAAATACGTCCATTTCTTGGCTATCATAGGACTAGTTTTCTCAAGTATCCCCTTGCTTTTTTGGAATGTAGGCTCCCCAAAAGACAGAGTAATTCCATCCCTAGATCCCAGGCTATGGATGGCAGGTTTTTCAAAGTCAATTGCAATCATTCGATTGATTCTCTTTTCAGGGAAGCATATATTAGAGACAGGTGGTTAATAAGCATAAGAAAAACCCTGCTAGCAAAGCTTTGGGAAAGGATCCTTGGCAATAAGTGCATAGCAAAAAGCTCATCTTTATCTATTCCATGTTATGGTGGCAGTGCACAGTGTTGAGGTCTATGTCATTTATGTCGTGACCAGAAGACATGAGAAGAACGAGAGCATGATGACAGAGAAAGTGGAAAACACTTGGGTTCTTAAATTTGCACTTGAGCCTCTGAATCACCGCCTCTGACCACCCTATCTCCATGCTTCTTGTTTTGTCAGGTATCTTCATTTTGTCTCTTGTGGCTAAGAACACCCAAACTTATCAACTACTAAGTCCTGGTATAGTCCTCTTAAAATTTTAATTGAAAACAAAGTAATGGAATTCTCTAAAACTAATTTCATGTTAAATATGGCAAATCAGTAAATACCAGTGAGTCCAATGCAGGCTATAGTATGAAATAAATTTGATTGAATCCTTGTCCAGTCATGCAAACAAAACTGTATAAACAAAAGTGATCAAAAGCAAGAGCAAGACATAAATGTAACAAATAAGAATGCATTTTGACACAGATATCTATCATATTTGCAGGTACACGTTTCCATAAAAATTGAAAAAATGTTAAAGACATCTTTGTACCTGCAATGAAAAGATATATTCCTCAGAATGTTAGCACATAGCAAGCATAAGGGAAAAAATTGAGTGAACTTCAGTTGATGTAATTCTCAACAAAAAAAAATAGAAAACTCTTATTGTTTTTGAAAAGCCTTATTGCTTCAAGGGCATTTGAGTCATGGATTATTGTGGGATGTTAGCATATTAAAATCTAAAGTGTTAAGGTATAAATCTAGAGTCTGCATGGAATTCATGATTAATAAAAGAAATGAGCCAGTCTGAAAAACTTCGCCTTAGCTCAGTGATCATTTGAATTTCCTTGCAGCATCACTGGAATTGCATCATTGTGGTTGTAGCTTACATTTCCTTTCATATTTGGCATGCAGCAAGGACTGGAACATTTCTTGATACTCAGAGAGAGAGTGGAAAAGCTAAAGGAATTCTTCAAAACTAATTTCAAGTTAAACATTAGTGGAGAAGGAAAACCCAGTAGTAGAGAAGGAATGCAAACCATATTCAAGCCGTAATGCCTCCAAGAAGTTGTTCACAACTCTGCCCTCCAGCTTGACCACTCAGCATGGCCCCTGCACCACATGAATACAAAGTCAAAATTGAATCCAGTGTAATCCTATAGATGTCATGTATAAACTTCAAATAGTTTCATACTTGGTTATTCTAACATTTAGAATATATTGATATCATATTAAGATGATTAAGCATATTTAAAGTATTTTCCTTAATTAGTGTTCCTAGCTTATAGTCTATGAGTTTTCAGGACAAGGATTATATTTTTAGTTTTTATCTATTTACTGAATTTACTTTCTAATAACCTCACATTAAATACATAGAACATACTAAATAAGCACTTTATCACTGGTTTGTGAGGTGACAAAGAGCACAAGCTTAGGAATTTGCCACACGAAGCTTCAAATCTTCTTCTAGTGCTTATTTCCATATAAATTTGGTCAAACCATTTAGCTTTTCTAGGCATCATCCTTATTACAGGTCCTTAAAAAATAATTTATGTAAATCTCCAGGTAGGAGTAAGTGCCTCCAAAAGGAAATATTTCAGTATTATGAGCAAGAGGAATCAGATGTGTGGAAAAACAAGCCGGGAGAGACACTGCAGTTAATAAATGGCCAAAAAAAGAAAATGCTGAAGGTGTGGAGTCAGAACTTAGGTCATGTGGAGGATCCGTGACTCAGCCTTCAGAGATGACAGCCTGCGCTCAGTTCCTATATACTGGAGAGGAAGACAACCTGGGAGATCTGGGCTAGATATAAAGAAGGGAATTTAGAAGGACTTTCATGATAGAATAGATTATAGATGAAAGTTATAAAATTGCTGGAGAAAACTTGGAGATTCAAGCTGTGATCTAAAAACACAGTTAATGTTTACACTTTGAAAAATGTGTTAGAGTAAAAGAGGTTGCCTTTAGTCTCTCTCAGAGTGCTACCCTTTGCTTTGAAGCAGCCCACGGTCCTTGTCCCTTTCTGAAGCGGTTCTGGAAGTTCTTTCTTTGTCTTTAGTTGCACTGTCACGGCTGACTTTATGTTCTGAACTAATTCCAAGCATGTACCGTTCATGGCCATTTTGACATTGAGGAAGATCTAGAAGTTACGTGGTGCCAGGCGCAGTGAGCAGGGGGATGGGGAAACACGCCTGTTTGTATATGCTCGCCTTGCCATTGAACGGCACCCCGCTGCTGCCTGCACCACAGTGCTGATCACGCCGCATGAAGACATGAAAGAGGACTTCCAAAACCACCTTGGAAAATGGTAAGAACAATGCGATAGGTGTGTTAAAAACGAGGAAGGGCATTTTGAGGAGGATGAATGGCAATATGTCTTGTATGGTAAGAAATGTAAAAAATTTAAACAGTCACTGTATATCTCAGTCACACCTCATAATTTGTAGAGAAGATAAGTAACTGAGAAAGGATTGTATAGATTGTTAGGTCTAAAAAGGAGAAATTAAAATGTGTAAATATAAGAAAATTGAGATTCACTAAATATGCTGTAGTTAGAAATATCACAGCTGAGGAAAATAAACATGATATAATTAATTTACAGTGTCAATTGAGATGAAGAAAATGTGGCATATGAAAAGAAAAATGAGGGAATAACTATAGAGTTCATTGTAGCACAAAGCATCATACCTAAAATGCTATTTTTGCGTATACACCTATCATCCTCAGATTTGACTTACAGTTTCATCTGAGTAGCTTAAAAATGGTTGGAGCCTGTCATTTTAAAACTTACCTGTAGCAAGTGGACTTCCTAAATTTAGTTTGGCAATGTATTTCCTACAATCTATTTCTTACCTAATTTTCACACTATCCTCTAATTTTGCCTCTGGCCAGCCATCCACCTTTTCAAAACAACTTTAGAGTCTCTTTCCTTTGCGTGATCTCCCTCACTTTTCAGGAAAATTAGACAGTTTTCACTGTTTCTCATATCTGACTCATAAAAAATACCTGTTCATCTATTTACAATCTAATTTCAAAAAGAAAAATAATTTCAAAAAGAAATCATGAGCATTACTCTTGATTTTGGGTGGAATTTAGTTGAGGGTCACTTGATTTGTCAAAAATAAGATCAAACATTATTATGACTGCTCAGATTTGATGACAAAATATAGCATAATGATGTGGGCTAATAATCTTTGAGCAAGCTGACTCTTATGCAGAGACATTCTCTTCCTAAAAACTTTTGTTCACCAGGGATCTGTAAAACTTTGGTTATCTCAAATCATTGCTGGTAACAATGTCAAATCCATTGCTGTCATATTATAAACATTTCAGGGAATGCAGAGATAGCACTTGTGACTTTAAAACAGTCAGAGGAAGCTTATTCTGTGATTTAATGGGAAACAAGCACTTTCCTTTTTCTGATTGTGAGAAAAACTAGCTATATTCTCATAAGCATCATGGTACTGTAGTAATGTCTCTTGAAATGTCTTTTTTTGAAGCATAGAAAAGAGAATAAAGGTTCTGTGATGTTAAGACCATGGGAATTTAAGGAAAATTCATGGGGATCACAGTTACTTTTGAAGAACAGAAGTCTAAAAAGAATCATTTTAACACAAATTATGAATATAGGTGAATTGGGAAAAAATTTTAATGATGTTACAAAATTTGATGCTGTTGATTATAAATTGTGACAGCTAATAATAAAAAAGCAGATGCTTTTGTCTCTGCATGAAAATTCCTTTAACATTATTCATGATAGGGCTTCCAGGATTAATATTTTAGAGTGGTATTAACAAAAGTTTTTGACTACCAAAAATTGGGAAAAATAAACTTACTAGAAATTTATTTTAAGGAAATGAATTTTTCTCACTTCCTCTGGCATTCTATTAAGAGCATATAATGTGACTGGTGTGATAATCCAAACCTGAATAAAATTCTAATTGATAAATTAAACTACATTAAAATTAAAAAGAACTAAAAAATTAAAAGGAACTATAAAAATGGAAACATAGTAATCAGAGAACGGATATGTATATATACACAAAATAGTTAACCTAATTATACTATTAATTTCTATTAGTTCATTGAAAGGAGCCATTAGTACTTATATTGTCTGATCAATTTTGCATACCTGTATCTGGTAATCTGAGAAACTATTTTGAAGATAATAGTATGTAATATAATAGCCATTGTTAATGTCCTATCATCTTGTTTTGAAATTCTGTATTGTTTTTATTGTTCTTTTGTCTCTTTAAAATAAAAACTTTTTTTTTTTTGCAGTACTGGGGATCGAACTCAGGACCTTGTGCTTGCCAGGCAGGTGCTCATTTCACTGAGCTATATCCCCAGCCTAAAATAAAAACATTAAAAAATTAGAGAAAATAGATATACCCTTGCTCTGAAAATATTAAAAATATACTAGTCCCTCAATCAATTTTTAAAAGACAACTCAATAGGAAAATGAGCAACAGACTTGAACTGATATTTCACAAAGATTACATCTACATAAATATGTGAAAAGCTACAAAACCTCTTAGATATCAAAGAAACACAAGTAAAAACACACTGCAATGACACTACATATCCATCCGTATGGCTAAATTAAAAATTTATGACTAAATACACCAAGTAATGGTGACAATGTGTAGCAACTAGAACTTTCATTTCCTTTAAGTACTTCAATATAGATAAAGGCTAAAACATCTATATTTTATATGCAGTTAGTTAACTTTTGAAGGATTAGTGCTCATGCTCTAATAGTAGATCACACACTAAATAGCTCACACTGAAAATTTCTAATCAAGAATCTCCTCTTCAAGGACAAGCAAGTGCTTCAAAAAGTGAAAATGTTTTCCAGAAGGCTTCTAAATGGCCCAAAGAGCAGCACAAATGACTTTTAATTGGCCAAATAAGTGATAGTCAAGAAATGTGATTTCCCAGGAATGTTCTACAGCTATCTCTGCCTTTCTTGATGTAGAATACAATAATCTGGTAAACCCAGCAGTGTAACATCTTCAAGTTATGCTTCAGAAGCAAAATGCATGTCCTAGTTCTTATCCTTCTGGGGATTTTTACTGCTGGTTCAGCTGGAAGGTTACCTGAACTCTTCATTCAGGGTGCTTGTGCCATATGCAAAATAACAGAAAAGGAGGTGCAGTAGCCAGCAGAACTGCTTATGGGACTCTCTCACCCATCTGTGTGGCTGACTTCTAGCTCAGATCTATTTGCATTGTGATATGCCACCTCTGTGTGGAAAGGTTGTGGGAGACAAGACAGTCTTCAGACATCTGTAGTTTTCCAAGGCTGGGAATATCTAGTAAAATCACTGGACAATTATAAAAGCCAAACTGGTTTTGATGAGTTCACAAGTGAAATTAAAACTTGTACAAGCTATCTTTATAAACTTTTGGGATATTAATTGAAATCATAGATCTAGCCCACCACAAGCCTGCAAAGTAATCTCATAAAAGGATATAATCAGATATTCCTTGAACAAATATTACACCCTGTTATATTTCATGTAGATGCCCAATGCTTTTGGAGAATATAATGTTGAGTCCATCAGCCCCTGGCCCAAAATCACTAACAGTCCAGCGAGGTAGAGAGATGCCTTAATCACAATCACTTGGAGAGATTGTGATCCCTTATTATAAGGGATATAAATTCTGCAATGGGCACCCAGAGAAAAAGGGATTCAATTTGAGTCACGATGATACAGCAATTTTACTTCAATCAAGAGTAGGACAAAATTAATACTATTTATTAGCAGGGTCAGCATTTCCAGAACCGCGTTTAAATCAGGAAGGTAGAAAGTCAGGGCAGCCTCATCTTATTATCCTTCATCCCCCAAACATATGCACAAGACCTGTATTCATTTAGGCTTTTGGTGTTGTCTGTGTAGTGGCTAAAATATGTGGATTCTGGAGCCAAACTACTGAAGTTCAATATCCAGCTCTACTGCTTGCTAGATTTGAGCCTTTGGAATAATTATATAACTCTCTCTTGTTTTAATTACCTTCCTTATAAAATCACAGCAATAGTAGTACCTGTAATATATGCCTGCTTCTGGGAAATAAGAAACTATATATATAATTCTTACCATTCCATAAGTTTTAGTTATCACTAATATGGTAAAAAGTTACCATGTTATGGTATGCTATACAGTGAAACTCAATGAACTAGTGTATAAATGAATAAATGCATTTTATCTTTGTTGATTTTAAGTCTGTTCTAGAAAGAAATCTGCCCCAGGAGTTTTATTCATCATCATTGAGTGCAGTGGGAAACAGAAACTTGAAACAATACCTGGGATTTGGAGGCAGATTTATTTATGCAGATGGGCACAGATCAGAATCAGTCTGAGAGTATCAGGCCCTGCTCTCTGGGGGTCTAGGGCTTATATGGGAAAAGCAAGCAGGAAGTGCAGAGGCAGAATGGCTTGTCAGTTGGGGATTGGCTTTTATAGTGTGCATCATAGTGACCAGCTGTGCTTCACAGGGATCAGCTATTTCTAAGGGACAGAAGTAACAGGAACGGGAACAGGAACTGTACCCTGGGCACCTCACAAACTAAAGTACACTGGTACAGGAGGTACTTTTTGACTGCATTCCCCCCTCCTTTAAGTTTCCCCACGAAATCCTTGCTGGGCATATTACATGTTATCTTTTGAGACAAGGCCCAACTAGAAGCAGTCCCATTAGGGCTGCCAGTGATCCTAGGATGGGCACTAGCCAAGCTCCCCAAGATCGGCTTATTAGAGAATTTTTCCCTAAATTGTTTTAAGAAGAGACATAATTTAGGCCCATCTGTTCTGTAACCTTACTCTGGTAAGGCAGCGAGAGAATTAATCTGATTTAGGAGAGTGTCCAATTTGCCATGGACGCTCATCAAATCTTGGTCAAGTGTTTGATAATTGTTCCATTTTGTTGGGGCAACTCTCCATAGAGTTTAAGGCAAAAAAAAAAAAACAAAAAAAACCCCACAGCTATGAGGGGCTGGGGAAGCAAGGATTGGGGTAATCAGTCTGAAAAGACACAAAAAACAAGAGGAATAGGTATGGAGCAATCCTGTGAACTGTGTCCTCAGGCTTCAGCTCTGCGTGGACTGGTTAGTGTCCAGAGTGACCAGACCAGAGCTTTGAATGAGCTGTCTCTTCAGAGTGAGCTGTCTGGTCCAGGTAAATTTTTCCATGGATCATTGGCAACAATAACACACACACACACACACACACACACACACACACACACACACACACATACACACACACACACCCCAGGTGCACATTAACTACCTCTACATGTTTTAGAAATCTAACCTTAGATCCATGGAAAGAGGCTGTGGGTGGCGGAAACCTGCAGTAATGTATATGGAGGGCAATCATGGTGGCACTGGCAGCTCAGAGATCTTGAACAGGCTTTACAGGCAGGAGTGGTGTATTTTAGTAGTTTGATAGTCTATAAACATTTTGTGGTTTTGAAACCTGTGTATGTGTGATTGAACTTTTAGCCGAGTCTCTCATGGCATGGGATACTATTCAATGCAGTTGGGGGTTGCCCTGGGATGGAGTTTCATAATAACAGGCAGGTGGTCAATAGTCCAATTTCAGGGCCCAGGGAACAGTGACAGAACCGTGGAGCTGGAAAGGACAGAGAAACAGGCTGCCCCAGAGCAGCCAAATCTGTTGTCAGAGCCTCTCTGAAAACAGTGGAAGAGTTCTCAAACACTTGTGGCAATTTAGTAGTAGTCCAAAAAGGGTGCACGGGTTGGGAACTGCAGAATGTAAGGTGATGGCCGTGTTGTTGTGGATGGCATGGAGATCTTGCCCCAGGTGATTAACAGTCTATCAGGATGATATATGGCTAGACACCTGTTTGTGCTTCCCATGATGTCTGACAGCAATGGGGGGTCATGGTGAGGTTGATGGCCAGGCCCAGAGGTAAGTCTTCAATCTATACTTCTGGAGGAGAGTTGTCAGAACTTCAGGATTACAGTTATCTATCTCAGGTGGATGCAGGCATCATCTTCCCCTCAGGAAACAGTCCGACTTAAAAGTGCAAGGTTAAATGAGAGGGAGGCTGACTGGCTTGGTGCAAAGGAGATGTCCTCCCAGGCTGCAAGTTTGTGCCCGGTAGAAGGGATGAGAGGCAAGTGTCCCAGTTTCCCTGGTAATGGTAACTTTTTGACAGAGGGAACTTTTGAAGGCAGAAAGTTATGTTGTATGGTCTACCAGGAAAGAAATGTTTGCCTCTAACTTTTGCAATGACCATGGGCTCTCAGGGACCCAGTTTGATAGAGCTTGGTCTGTCCTTATCTATTCAGGCCCAACAGGGTGCAACTCATTTGTCAGGGCTAACCATCCAATTTTCCCTCAATCAAAATGTGAAATTAAGAAGGAATTGTTAACAGTCATCTCAGGCGGGTATTAGATGACTCCATCTTACCAGGATAGGTGCTGTGTGGCTGAATGCAGGCGGTGGCCAGCTGGAACCAGTTCAATTGGCTGGAAGTAGATGAGTCAGGAGCAGGGAGTGAAGCTGTAGGTGTTAGCAGCAGCTGCGGCAGCTGACGAGGTGCCAAGGTGGAATTCTTGGGAAACATGGGCCTCTTTTCCTTTTTTTTTTTCCCTTTGAGATGCAAGGAGCAATTTGTTTTCATTTTTAGCTCCATAGAAGACCTTTTTACTACAGTCAGGAACTGTGGGTTTTGACTAATTAATTCCCATTTCTGGCTGCCTAGATGTGTGCTGTGTATCCTTGAGTGATGGCACAACAAAGGGTGGGTGCCCCTCAGAAGAGACCATTCAGATGCCTGCCTGGCTGTGTCCCTCAAGGGGACTTAAGCACAACTTAGCTAAGGAGGGTGGGAGGCCTCCATTATGTCATGTACTGATCACTGTGGAACCGCAGGGAAAGGCCAAATCTGCCACCGTGACCATTGGTTCCCAGTCCTGGTACACAGATAGAGCAGCCTATTGCTTATGCCGTCCATTCCACTCACACAGTCATTCAGCAGGCACTCAGAGGTTAAATGTTCCAACCCCTTCCTTTGAGGGTGACTTGGTTAATGAGTTGATAAAGTTCTTCTAGTCAAACTGAGCAGGATTGACAGACTGACACACTGGGGTGCCCCTGGAGAGCTTATCAGAACTAGGTAGGCAGGCAGACAGACACAGATTGCATCCTCCTCTCTTTTAGGGCTGATGGAGCTTCTCTTATGGGGAACCGAGAATCCTCCTCCAAACCTCCAAGAAGACTTGAAATCTTGAGGGCATGGATTCGCATCAGGACCTAGAGAGGTCCTTGCTTCATCCCCAAGAACCATGACCAGTGACCAAAGAAGTCAGCACAACTGGTATTTCTGGTCAACATACCAGACGCAATGGCAGGCAGACACCCTGAAACCACACCCAGGATTTGGAGGTAGCTTCACCTACATAGACCGGCACAAACTGGGATCATTCCCAGAATATCAGGCTCTGATCTCTGTAGTCTAGGGCTTATATGAGATAAGCAAGTAGGAAGCGCAGAGGTGAAATGGCTTGTCAATGGGAGACTGGTTTATACAATGTGCATCATAGTAACCAGCTATGCATCACAGTGAACAGCCATTTCTAAGGGACAGAAGCAACCAGAACTGGAACAGGAACTATTACCTGGGCAACTAACACACTGAAGTGTACTGACTGGGGGAGATATTTTCTGCTACACTATCACATTACTTCCACTCAATTAAGCCAGTTCAGGAAAATAAATGTAATAATTTGAGGAAGTATATTCAAATACACAGACCCATATTTGGATACTTTCTAATAATTAAGAGCAAAGAGACCCTTCCAAGCATCGGGGTAGACAACTTGATGGCTTCATCCCTGAAAAAATATAATGTTAAGCAAACTCAGTGCTACATTATCACAAAATGTTCTCATCATTCATCAATCACTAAGGGCCACAGCATACTATATGCAAGGTCTCCTTTTCTGCATGGACCATGCACTTATATGCAATGTATATGTGAAAATCACAGGCCACAGGGGGACATTGGCTTCAGTGCACCCCCTGGGGGGGGGTCCCCTCCTGTCTTTTTTCACATCTAAGACAGGCTGGAAGGATTGATATCTGAGCACAGGAAGATTAGAGTAGAGCTCAGGTTGGCCTTGGCTTTTATTCTTCCCACCTGAGCATCTGAGCCAGAAAATCATTTTCTATTGCAATTGATTTCCTCACGGTCCCCCTACTGCAGGAACTCTCTGTTCCAGCCCTCTGCCAGCATCTGCCACTTCCTTCCCTTCCATATTTGCTTGGTTTCCTCTTTATATTTCCTCTCTCCAATAATTAGGTTTCATTCCAACTCATTTCAACATTAAACTTTCATAGCAATACAGCATAAGCTTCAAATTTTAGCTGAATTCTTCATGATATGCAACCTTCCCAGAGTTACATAGAGTACAACGAAGCAAACAGGCTGAATAGGAATCAACCAGATTGCAAAGTACTGACCCCTGTCACAAGTCTGAGTCAGTCCCAAGTAGTGGTAATGATGTTTTCCGACCAGGATAGGATGAAAGCAGTTTAGAAGAAAGAGAGGAATTATGAGTCTGTGGTAAATACCAGGAGGGGAATGAGTCATAATGGTTCTCTCAGAAGCCATTGTGTTAACTCAGCAGGGGTCAGGTAGAAAGAGTTTTTCTGGTAAACAGCTGCTCCTGTTTACCTCCAGCTCGTCTTTCCAATCATCTTGAACATCTTTTGGAGAGGATTAAAATTCATGAACTGAATCTAAGGGATCAAGCTCCTAATAACATATGCATTAAATCTAGAGGTCATCATCTGCTCTGGATTGAGGACTTGCTTGAACTTGGGTGTAGAGCTGTTACAAGTCCTCCAGAGCCCGTAGCTTAATGGCGATCTTTAATTCATGAGCCGGTCTTATTAAAAACCACATTTCCCCAATTAAAAATATTAACACACTAATCTAACATAGATCATATTGTTTCGCTTCATATAGTGCTTTTGAAAGGTCTGATTTTTTAAAAAAGAAGAACTACAGTACCAAAGCTAATAGTTTGCCCTTTATTTCCAAAGAATGTAAGACAATGTAAAATATTGGCTTCAAACTTCATCTTTCCATTCTTGTTAATTTTTATAGCAAAATAATGTCAAAAATCCTTAGAGCTAATATTTATAAGCCTTCCTGCTCACCCTACAAACAGCTATATTTATAACATTAGAGTCACAAAGAATTTTGATAAAACAAATAATTATCATTTGCTAGAAGGGGTCAACAACAGAAGGCACAAGGCAGGGGCTATATAAAAAACAGAGCCAGTAATGTGGGCGCATGTGTAGAGGTGGGGAGGGTCATAAGGGAAGAAAGAATGCTTAAGAAATCCAGCTTCCACATACAATGAACCTAAATAAAATGATATGTATTAACTATATTGCTAGTCAGCCTTACTTGTGGTAGAATGTTCCCTGATCAATAAAATCCAAAGACTGACAGAACAGCAAAGGAAACACAAGTTCTGGATGAGGGAGGGAACCATAGATTTAAACTTCCTGGAACAATACAGTGACCCATGAAAACTGCGACTGTAGAATATATATATGCCTGTGATGCACATGAACTCTTATTTGCCAAAAAGCACCTGCACTACCTTCATACATGAACCTTGTTTTGCTTCTCAGTTGTCCCTTGGAGAGGTGATACTTTTGAGGGGCTGAATGAATTGGCTATACAAGCTCTTTCACTGAGGCACGACAAGGTACTGCCTTGTTGGCAAGCTGTGTTTCCTGCATGGCACCTTCCAAGTAAGTTTGATGCCAACTGGGGCCCCAGTCAACCTTATACAGCTGCATGTTTAGCTTAGCAGGGGCTCAGGAAATCCTCCGACAGACATAGCAGAAAAGGTCCCAAGTTGCTGGCAAAACCCACAGTTGCTGACTGCAGTAAATGATGGGAAAAGGTCATTTCAAAAATATAAAGAATCTTAGGGAAAGGAAAAAAAAACTTTGTGAAACTAATCAGCGTTTCTAGGAGAGGAGAAATGGTAGAAGACAAAGTAAAAACAGGCGAGCAAAGTCCAGCTCAAACTTAGTCGGTTTCAGAGAGGACGACCCTACCAATACCATGAAGGATGAACCAGAGCGGACATGGCTGGCAGCAGAGACTGAATAGTAAAAGCTACTGCAGTGGTGCAGATAACACTGGTGAAGACCTGAACCAGGGAAGCAGGAGCGGATTGGAACGGGAGGAACTGACTTGAAAGCTGTTTTCCAGGGAAAGGATCTAGTGACTAGTAAGACGGAAGATGAGAAGCCCAGGGGATTCTCAGGTTGGGCCTGGGTGACATCTTGAGTACAGGTAATGAATCTCTTATCCTGGACTTTGGCAGACTTCATTATAATAAAACATTAAATAAGATTCCCAGCATTTTGTTCTGCTACCTTGCCATTTCATAATTAATAAAAGTTATTTTTGTTCACTCTACTGTATAAAATAATAGTTTATTGAATGGGCCACTTCAGTTATGTCAATAGAACAAACCTTAATTTTTCTTCCCATGAAAATTATCCAGACCCACTCTAGGCAATCTCCCTTCTAATCTCCCTTCTTTGTCTCTAAAAATATCATTGATGGGCCCTAACTTTGAGTAATAGAATAATTTCATTTTCTAGAAATTGACATATCAAGTCATAGCTGAATTGCCGTATCTATCCCTCACAAGTACAAGGGCTCTCTTCTGATGTGGCGGTGATTTATTACTTCCTGCTCTCTTCCCCTTCCTTCCCCCTAGCTGTCCCTGGCCCTTACAGAACAGAAAGAAGGGAGAATGGGAGGAGGTGGCAGTTAACTGAGATCATCGTTTGCTGGTGCTCTTGTCTTGGTAACAGCTGGGGCCTCATACAGATCCGGGCGTCCGTCGTGTTGCCTGTCTGTGCGGATTACCTCTCCTTCTGACTTCTAGGCAACCCCTCAGCAACTGCTCGAAGGTCATAGCCCACTTGCTCTGGCAGGCAGTCCTCTCATGCAGCGTGCTCCCAGCAGGTTCCAAGCCCAGCCATTTGTCCATGCTGGCCACTGGAAAGCAAAACATCTCCTTTTCTACCCGTGTTGCGCCCTCAGGCACCTCCTCTAGGCTCGCTCTTCACTCTGTCCCATGACTGTCCGCACCCAGCCCTTTTCCTTCAGCCTTCTCGAGTTGAGACCCTGAGACCCACTGCCGTACAGTCTAGAGGACAGGGGTTAGTTCCCCCAGGAACCCAAGACAGCACCAGTTCACTTTCACTCACCCCACTGGGAATTTCAAACTTTCCTTCTTTATATGGGGTGAACGAAGCACCCAGAAGGACTTCCGTTACCAAGTTCAGGTGTGAATGGAGCTGACATCTCTCTTTATAACTCTTTGGCATATAGTACCTATTATCCTCCACTTTGAGGTGTCAGCTAAATTTTAAGAAAATAAAAAAGGTACCATTCATCACCCACTTGTATGGGTTAATTATTTGCCAAAGTAAGGGAGCAGGCAACTTTTACATTTGCTGATAGAAGCACAAGGGGCAGTTAATGACACAATAAGCTTTGAAAGAATTATCAGGCAGATAAAGATAATAGTTCACCTCAGGGAGGGGAGTCTGGGTGTTTGTATTACTCAGTGTGATTCAGGATTGGGTGTTTGTATTACCTAGCTACAAGGGTATTATTTACATGCTTATTGCTAGTATGCTAAACGGCATTTTGATAGTCTGTCAAAAAGGTCTGTCAAAATTTCCCCTTTATGAATACTTTCAGACTTGAACCTTATTCATTTAGAACCAATAAAAATCTAGTGAAAACAACAACAGAAAGACCTGTGCAGTTCATGTAGAGCAGAGCAATTATCCTTTGTAATGTAGAATTTTATATTTGTTTTGGAAAGTCATCAATTAACTTTTAGCTGACAATCAATGAATGGAAAAATAGCATCTCTTCAAAGATGCTTAATTCTACTTCTGGGCTATATTTGCTGTCATGGAATTTCTTGGAATATTTACTTCGCCTGGACAGCAGTTTGAAAGAATGAACAGCTATGTGTGGGTTGAAAGAATTGGGGTGAGGCCAAGAGGTTATGAACAGTTATTTTGCTTTCAGACAAGCAATTGGTTTCACATTTGTTAAAGCCTGTTGGACTGAATCCTGTAACAAGTTTTATGTAATAGATTTTTTCTGGTAAATTGCATATAAAACAATTATTTTATAAATTGATTCATGCTTGGAATGCAGTGAAAGCTTGCTATTTAAAGAAACCCTACTACTCTAAATGCTCTTCAGTATAACAATTTATTTTGTGAAATGGATAATCTGGAAGAGAGAGAGAGAGAGAGAGAGAGAGAGAGAGAGAGAGAGAGAGAGAGAGAGAGAGAGGGAGAGAGAGAGAAAGGAGAGACAGAATAGGTTTATTTAAAGACATGCCTATATAACAAGTTATAGGACATCACCTGAAAAAGAAAAAGCACATATAGATGTTTGGCTTATTTTTAAAGCAGCATAACTTTGGAGTCACAGAAACTGTAATGGCCAGGAGCTTTATGACAAAGTTGTCTTTTTCAAGCCCTGCAAAGCAGTCTTTATCCTGCAGTACATGTCCAGAGGGTACTTGTTCTCATTTTTGCTTTCATTTAAGCATCTCACAGTGGTGGGTGGAAAGGGAATCAATAAGATAACATTTTTGTTCCCGAGCAGCAGGCATGAAAATGTACTGAAAGTTAGGAACATGACTGCAGATTCAGGGCAAAACTCATCTCAGCCACTGGAAACATCTTATGCTGTGGTAACTGCCATGACGCACATATAACAGATGAGGAAACTGAGGCAGTGAACAATTAAGTAATTTCCCAAGGATCTTGCATTGATAGTTGGCAGAGTTAAGGTTTGTACAATAACAATTTGAGTGTAGAGCTCAGCGCCTTTAACAACCACACAACAAATCTCATAGGCACATGTGAAAGGATGGTAGATAGATACATGTGTGCATATATACATAGATATGTAGAGAATTAGCAGTAAATATATAAAATATTTGTGCTGATAAATTATATACAACTGTATGAATTATTTGTAACTAACATTTTAGTGTTAAATGAAATAGCTGCTGTCAAACTGTATCTTGGATATAATTCACTGGTTTTGAATTTTTTAGATCAAACATTTGCCACATTGATGGTACATAAAAGTTTCCAAACATTATAAACGCTGATCCTGAAACCTAGATTACTTTACAGGCATACTTTAGAGCTTGCAAAGGTTTTTCCACTAAAAAATTACATCAAATTTTAGAATTCTAGTTTCTCTTACAAAAATGAACATTTTGCAATACTAGTCTACATTTTTATAGGGAAAAAAATCAATTTGGAGCTAGCTATGCTCTTCAGTTTGCCACAGGTTTCACGCTTTATACATTTCCTGTGGCTTTCCTCACTCATGTGCTTTACCTCTGGGCCTCTTTAGGTAGAGTGTTTGAATCTTGAGACCAAAAAAAAAAACCAAACCTCGCTGTCAAGAGAGTTCAAGTACCATACAACAAATAATTAGTCTATTATGTGGAAATATATGTGTGTATTTTCTAATCACAAAAGACTTCATTAAAAAAACAAAAATTCACAACCTCCTACCTCCTACACATTACTACTCTTAATATCATTGTCTAATTAATAGTAGAGATTTCCTCTCCAATGAAGCAATTTGATATTGTAATACTGCAAGATTTATTTTAACACTTCGTTGTTTCACACATGAATTTGTGAAGAGCTGAAGAAGTTGTGGGAGAAACATCCAGGCTCTGAGAACCGTTGCACTCAAGAAGGAAGCCCAAGGAGTTTAAATATTTTCTAGGCATTGTTTCAAGTATCAGCACAGAAGTAGTAGCAAAAAGAATCTATATATACATAGTCCAGAAACCAAGAGAAAACCCTAAGTGCAAAGAAAAAGAAACTCATTTCTACGCATCTCTAAATTCTAAACTAAATGGAAATTATCATTTGAAAGCAACTGGTCTCCTATTAAATATATATTTTTAAATCCTATCATGTGACAGGAATATTATTAGCTGGTTTATGCCCTTCATCTTATTTTGCTTACATTCTATTCTATCTTAAATTAGTTTCTGATTCTCCCAGTAGGAGAAGAAGCCAATATTTGTAGGAATCATACTACTTTGAAGGAAGTCTGTGGAAATAACTACGTGCTGTTAAATTTCTTTTCACAACCCTCCAAACACCATTAACGAGGACTCAAAAGTGCCCAGCAAATCAGAACAGTAATACAAATACCCACTCACCCTCCTGTGCAGCCAGCACAAACAGCGAATGCTAGTTTTCTAACTAAACAAATATGCTCCCTACTTCCTGCTCTGTTGGATGGAAGACGCCGAACGTAGGAGGAAGCCATGAATTTGGCCCACCGATACAGCCCCTTTCAGTGTGCTCCTGGTCATAATTCAAGAACATTTTGTAATCTCGGTTGACAACTGCCTTCTAGAAGGGAGACACTGAAACATTTAAGCACACAAGTGTTTGGAAGCAAACTGAAACAGCCACACTGAAACTTGGGAAGAGGATTATGATCCTTAAATATCTACTGCCATGTGAACAGAGAGGGAAAAACAACTCAATTTAGGACCACATGTTTTATAAATTCATTCACAAGATCCAGGATGTGTTTCTGTGAGCATGGTCTGAAGCATATGTTTTAAATGCCCTTCAGATAGCTATTTAATTCTTGATCATTTCTTCTACAAACATCCATCGTGAGTGCTACTATCTGGAATATTTCTTTTTCTGAATTCCTTGGCTGACCTAGTATTCAGTTTTCATTAAATTTCACATTGGTTCAAGCTGTTTACTCTACTTGAAATTTCCTTCTCTTCTCTATTTAGTAGCATGTTAAGTACAGAAGAATGTATGGGTTATGGCCACCACCAGTGATCAAGTCTCTGTCTTGTGTATTATCTCTATTTTGGTTTGTTTGGTTTTGGTTTTTTTGGTACTGGGAATCAAACTCAGGATGCCGCACTTGCCATGCAGGCTCTGTGCCACTGAGCTATATTATTTCCATTAGCACTTCCTCATCAAATACTTTCATTCCTGGATTACCTCACTTGGCAGTTCAGCTATGAGTATGCATGTGGCTTTTATGCTCAGTCTGATTTCTGACCTGGGGGACAAGATGTTACGCTTTAGATCTCAAATATCTCCCCTCAAATAATGATTTCAATACATGGTTGACAGTTGATAGATTTCTGGAAGGTAAGTGCACCATAGTGGCTCTCACATCATGAGTGAGTGATGTGTTCATAATCTGATGGCGTTATTGGAGGCAAGAACACCTGGGAGGTAGGGCCCAGCTGCAGAGACTGGGTCATGTATGTACGCTCTTGAGGAATCTCTATTGTTTCCAGCTCCTTCCTCTCTGTCTCTTTTGCTCACATTTTCGCTCTGCTTCCTGGTTACCATGAAGCAAAGGTCTTTGTTCAACCACACACCCCCGTGTTCAGCGTCACCTCACATCCAGAGTGATGGGGCCAGGTGACCAGTGACTTACCCTCTGAAACTGAGAGCCAAACTAAGTCAAGGGGGAAAAGCTGACACAGCACAAAAGACTAATGTATGCCTCTTGTATTCTGTACAACATCTAACAATAGATCCCTAATTTCAAATGAATTAAAGAATGACCAGTTTTCCAATTAGTACAAAATGTACAGTGAATTCTTGGCAACAACGTTATGAATCTCAAGCCTCATCAAAGGCTCTATACTCAAAATCTAAAATTCCAGCCCAGGGAAAAGGAAAATGAAAATGATCAAGGTACCATATACCGGTTCCCCAAAATGAATACAATTATATACCACAAACCTACAATAATTAAAAAAATAAAACCCAATATGTTGAGCTTTTTTTCAAAAGCTATTTTACTTAATGAAGCAAAAAACCTAGAATATATTGGTACATACTAGATAACTCTAAACATCTATTTGGAAGGTGAACCTTTAAAAAACTGGCCAAAATATCATGCCTGTGTCTTGAATTCTGAATAACTACTATGAAGACAATACTCAATGTATTAATTATTGTAACTGTCCTTCTAACCTGTTTTGAAATTCTATTTTATTGTCATTTCTATTTTTTCTCTTTAAAATAAAAAGCTGGCCAAAATGCTTATAGTTATATAGATAAAGGTTTCTTGCACTGAAGTATTATCTCTTCTAGGAGCATTTTGAAATACCTCTTTTCCTCCACATTCTGTGTGATAAAATCCTGCTTCTATGACTGTGAAATTTTGGAGGATTTCTAATATTGGGAGATATATACAAACAGACTGAGGAAGAGCTTAAAATGTGTCAAAGTTCTAATGCTGTTCTCAGAGCTTTATCCAACAAACCGGTTTTCAGTCCTTATTTTACACTTCATGTCCACAACCCAGGGAGAATGCAAAAGCCCTAATGTCTCTGAGCCTGAAGAATGGACAACCATTGCTACTGGACTGGGAGCTGGGATGGGAAGGAGATTGAATTTAGTCCATACTGGCATCAGAAACAAGACTAATTGCAGGGCATTGCAATCAAGGGCAAGATACAACTTGTTAGGCTCTTTCTATGGTATTTCGCCCCATTTACTCACTAGGACCAGAACACAACTTATAGCAAAATAGAGTCTAGGACATGTAGTTCCAACCTAGCCCATTTTTCCTTACATCAGGCATCTGTCAGTTTCCAGGACACCACTCTTCCATCTTTCCCTGAGTATCTCTGACTTTTTCTCCTTGATTCAAAAGTAGAGATACAAGTATGAATACGAATATGACAATATATAAGTAGATATGTAGATAGGCAGGTATGAAGATTAATTGCATTTACACTTGGATTTACTTAGCTTATAAAATGATACAGTTCAATCAGGCTACTGAGAAAATATTAGGTTCTTTTAGTAAATATTAGTAGACTATAAATAGATGGGAATTATACTTCTCTTTTCGCACAACCTAATAGAGACTATCTTACAATGAAAACAAATCTCAGACCAAATTCTGCCAAATTTACAGCCATTAACAATTCAGCTCCCAAATAGTCATGAACCTGTTAGATGCTCGGGGAAAATTCAATTTCTACCTAGATACACTGATTACCACCTGGCATGAACGGCTCGTTCATGCACTGTTGATCTCATGGTATCTCAGGTCACCCTTAGAGAAGAATGCTACCTTTGCTTTCTCTAGGAAGCAAAGGAACATTAACCAAATGAGACTATAGACTTTGAGTTCCCACCAATGACATTAAACTGGGGTTTACTGAACTTTCACACTTGCTTTTTTAAAAGTGAAGCTTCTATAATATTTTAACCACACATAGGTAGGACAACTCCAACCAATTATAAACACTTTATGATATGTTGTAGTAAACACATTTTAAGTGTCCAGTTACCACTTCGAAATTGTTCATTTCTAATTAAACCGAATTCCAATGCTAATAACCACACTCAGGGTGTATGCTAGAGTTCATTTATGTGCACATACACAAACACAGCTATTTATATAAAACTATTGTAAAATAAAGCACATAAGCACTGTAATGATAAAAAAACATAAATATAAATATAGCTATGTAGAGTTATATAGACTTCTGGTTATGTTAACTTATATTTTGGAAGGCAGAGAGAATATTCAGCGCTCAAAAATATTTGCTATTATCCAAGCCACGCCTGGAGCAGAGAATATGGTAATGCTGACATATGATCAAGGCTAGCTGAGCAATCCACCCTAAATTTGCTTTAATCAGGAAGTACATAGTCCTCCTAAATTAGAGTTCTCTTCACAGACTATCTGCTGAAAAGCCTCTAATGGGTCCACTATTCACCTCTCTTTACTTTTTTTACTACACCTAGTTAAGCTGCTAATATTCTGGAAATAACCCGGAAACACATGTATTCATTTTACCAACCCTGTATCTGACAGCTTCTTATGTCACAAATGATGAAGGAGAAGATGTGTGTGGACCCAACCATGATCTGTGTTGCTTCCAATCCCTCGAGCTGGACTTGACTTATGCATTTCTGGCTTTTTGTCTTCCTGCTTCCCTTTTCAAGGCTTTGTCCAGGGGCTGGGGATATAGTTCAGTGGAATAAGTGACTGCCTGGCAAGCACAAGGTCCTGAGTTCAATCCCCAGTACCGCAAAAAAAAAAAAAGACTTGGTCCAGGGTCTGCTATCCTGAAATGTTTTGGCTTCCCTCCTGCCCAAAGACTCCCTCGAAGGAAACCTTGACCTAATATACTGCACCCATAGTCTTATTTCACAGAGTTAAAAAATGTGACTGATAGAGTGCAAAGAGGGTCCCCACCAAGTTCGGAGGGAGAATAGGTCATCAGGGAAGAGGACAGTTAACACAATTAACAGTACTCGCAGACTGGAGCTAAAAGCTCAATAATACCATGAGATCACCTGAAAGAATAATATTTATTTTTCATTTGTTCATGCTCCGCATCTTCAATAAGCAATAAATACTATAAAAGCATAAATGCCTTATATCCCACTCTACTTTTAGTTTCTTAGTATATGCATACACCAGCACTATCAAAATGACATGCACCTCTTAGAAACTCAACGTCAGAAATTTTAGAAGGATGTACATCTTTGGAGTAGGCTGATTTAGATTTTTAGATAGTTGAAATATTTTGTCTCAGCTATTAATGGGATAAGTGAAGAGGATTGTTTATGCTTAGCAACTTAAGAAACAAAATACATGTTAAAACCAATTAGCTGTACAGTATAGGAACCTTTATAGAAAACTACACTGATGTGTGGATTCAAATCTAACTGTACTCCAGTAACTACATCTAAAACAACTATGGCCTGTGAATTTATCTAGTTAACATTGAATATATCAATTACCTTGATTGTGTTAATGCTTGTTTTCATAAAGAATACATTTGATTCGATAAGATAAAATTTGGTTCATATTAATTCTCCATTCTCATCCATTTTCATTGTGTCTCGATCATGGCAAGTTTTCTGAACATGTGAGACATCTTTTCTTCCAAGACTCAATTTCTTCAGGCAAATAATAATTCTCAATATTCATGTCCTCAATTCCCACCTATTTGTATCTTACAAATAATAAATTATTGAAACTCATAACTTCATGGCTATGTAACACGGGAACTGTGGCCTCTGCGATAAAGATGAAATTGAACAGGAATTCCATTCTTCTGATTAATGAATTCATTGAAAGTCTCATAGTATAAATGCACATCACAAAAACTAGTTACTTTAATTATTTACCTTACTGAAATTACAGGGACATTTTTATCAAACTGGCTTATTACAGAATCACAACTACTGTGAGTCTTAAGCATTTTTCATTTTATGATGCAAATGATTTTGTAGCTATA
This sequence comes from Dinomys branickii, assembly GCA_004027595.1. Taxonomy (NCBI): domain Eukaryota; kingdom Metazoa; phylum Chordata; class Mammalia; order Rodentia; family Dinomyidae; genus Dinomys; species Dinomys branickii. The sequence goes on along the minus strand of PVLD010018533.1, from coordinate 15,434 downwards.
AAAATTAAGACTCTTTCAGTATGGTGCAGATGTTTGCTCTAAACTGGCTGTGTGAGGATGAATAGTTTCTCATTTATGGCTGTACAAGTGAAAAGAACTGACGGCGTATGGATGACTTTTTATTACTTGTTTTTGCAGCCTATGCGGTATGCCACTGGATCTCCTCTGTCACACACCAGGTAAGTGACGTAAGGAACTGCTAATATTCTGGAACTAACCCTGGGAACATATGTGTTCATTTTACCAACCTGGGAAAGCACTTGGCTGACATGTGAGACCCCTCTGCCAGCTGAGTGTCACCACACAGGGATAGTTTAATAGAGAGCGGAGAGCAGGTCCTGATCCTGAAGCCTGGCTCTGCCAGCCACTGTCTACGAATCCTTGGCTAAGTCATTTCACCCCACGGAGCCTCCATTTGCTCCTGTCTATCCAAGCCCTCAAGACTGCTTCTGGATGAGACAAGTTAGTGTCTGTGAGAGTTCTATGATCTTCCAAACAAATGTCCGCTAGTGGTGTTAATTTTCCATTTCCACTATAACCTGTTAGCACAAATAGAATTATGAAGGTCAGAAGTCTAACACAAGTTGGTCTGGGCTCTAGTCCTTCCTGGAGACTGTCAGGAAGGATCAGCTTCCTTGCTTTTTGCGGCTTTTCAGGACTATTAACATTCCCTGGTTTGAGGCCCTTTCCTTCATCTCTGACCCCAGCAACGGTGATTTTTTCTCTTTTTCTTCATGCTTCACAGCTTTCTTTCTCTCTCACTGGCTACCCCTGGCAAATTTTTTCTCTGTTTTAAGTATTCACATATTCATTTGGGCCTACCCAGATAACCCATAATAATCTACCATGTCCAATTCCTTAATATTAATCATATCTTCTAATCCCCTGTAAGAAGCATATTTACTGGTCCTGAGTCTATGACATGGACCTCTGAGGGGTGCTATCATTCTGCTCACTGCATTAGGTATTATTCTTATTAAACCAAGGCTGGTCTGAACTTTTCCCAATAATTCCACCTCTACGCCACTGAGGTTTTCCCTGTAAATATATATGCAGGTGGGTTGATCCAAATTATCATATTTTTGTTGACAGGTTGCTTTTTTAATGGACTCAGCCTGCACTACACATTCATTTCTTCTCTCCCAGTGAGTAATCAGATTTCTCTGGCATGCAAATTTGCTATATAAGCACCTAACAAGGGAGCAGTATAGCAAGTGGGTAAGTTGGGGACCTAGATTTCTCCCTTAGTTAGCTTTGCGACTGTGGCTAGGTGCTTAATCTTCCTATGCCTCAATTTTTTCTTGCTACAAAATAGTGATTACACAGTCAGTAACTTGTATTTGTTTATGAGAATATGAAAAATATGAATAAAACTGTAGAGTCTTGTTAGGAGTGCCTAGCACATCTCACACTGTTGGCTGTAAGCTACACAACAGTCATACTCCTTTCTGAGACTTCCTCTTACATTTAAGGTTTTTTTCAAAGTGTTTCAATAATAGTTTTTCACAGAAGAAGGCATGAGTATTTTCTCCTTGGAGTGGGAAAATATTTGGCAGTTTTTTCCAATTCAGAATCATCCTGAGATTTTCCATAGATACTTTTGAATTATCTGTCCCTAGAGATCTGCCATTTCCACATGTGAATTATCTGATTTCTTTTCTATTCTTTCTGGACACTGCTCTCTGACTGGGAAGCCATGCTCTGCTCATATGATCTGCAATCCAAAGCAGGCAGGTGTGGGGTGGTAAATCCAGATCAGTCTGTAACTGCACCTAGTGAACCATTTAGTTAAAGGGTTAAACCCATTGGCCATCGGAGAGTATTTGCAATTATCTCCAGATTTAATAGTTTTATTTTTCTTATCCTTTAAGTATAAGGAAGAATTGAAACTTCAAATTTTATCTTTATCCCAAATCAGTGGCATAAAATCTAAATATCTACAACACAGGCATGTCCCTGAGACATTGTGAAACTTATAATTGGATGAGTTTGGGATAAACTACTTCATGTCTATCTATACAATGGAATAAAACTTAAGGCTGTGGGAACTTAAAGTAGAAGTTAGCCTCTTGATAGAGAAGCTTTTGTAATGCTCTCTCAGATCCATTTATGTCTAAGGGCTCTACAGACAAGCACACGGTAGGTTCTCAAGAAGGCCACAGTTATTTCAGTGATTTCAGTCCTTTCTGAGGATGCTATCCATTATCTTTCTTTTGTGGGAGCATTTTGCAAAGTAGAAGCTTTCTTCGGTAATGTCTGTTCTCCTCTATCAACGCCTCCCAGCACAGAAGGAGCTCAGGTCCTGTCAGTTTCCCCATTATAAATTCTCATTTTCAGCAGTTTAGAAATCATCTATAAATATTCACTTGTGGTAGGATGAGATTTGACAGGATTTTCACAGTGATCATTTAAGGAATTATGGAACAGAATTGTATTTTACAGTTGACATGTTAGAGAAGAGACAAAAAGACAGGATCATGTGGATGGAGCAAAATGAACTGTTGGGAATTCATTATTTGAGCCACATTTTTGTAATATGTAGCAATTGCTTTAGATGTTGTCAGAATCAGTGCAAACCCAAAAACATTTTTGGTGAATCACATAACAATAGGTAATTGGGAGTGTATAAATTTTTGGTGTATGTTTCTAAATCTAATCTCTTCCATTTGGCGAGAGCGCACCTTGTTTATCCAGGTGTCAGGAAACCATCTGTAAACTAAAGGAGGGAGATTCTTCTGCTGTGGGTTGCCTGCCACCCAACTTCCTTAACAGATCTTGGCAGCACTTTCCACAGCATACACACAGAGGAACAAAGTTGTGCTTTGGAAGGAGGAAAATGAATAAGTAAAACACCAAACTTGAAGAGCAAAAATAACAAAGATTTTAGGGAACATGTGTATGACTCCTTGCGCACTGAACATTCACCTTATTTTATAACACCCTGACACTGTGTTATGGTTGATACATTGTGTCAATTTGAGGAGTCTAGAGGTTTGGCTGAGTGACTCAGCAGGAAGCTAGGGTGCTTACCTTGTGTACATCCCGAGCCTGTGGAAGGGTAGGGCATGGAGATTGTATGAGAGGTACACGCCCCCTGGGTGGAGGTAGCCTTTTTACAATGTAATGGAAGAAAGAGGCTGCTTGCAGCCATTCCTCCCTTTTGCTCTTGTGGTTTTTGGGGTGTGCTGACGCCATGAACGTTTGCCCTCTGCCACGTGCCACTCTGCCTCGGAATCAGACAAGTATGAACTGAAACCTCCACAAACTGTAAGCTAAATAAACTTTCCTTCTTTCATTTTGCGTGTTGGGTATTTTGCCTCAGCAACAAGAGAAAAGTAACCAAGACACACTGTGATTAGTTTTTGGCTTTTTTGAGAAAGAAGAAGGCAAAATCTGTTCTTCAAATTAATGTCTTTTGAAGAAGATTAAGAAAAACCTGGAGAAACAGGAGGAGATATAAAGAAAGGCAATAGCAACAACTACAAACACAAGCCAGGCAGCCACATGTCATTACTGATTTGGGTGCAAAGAAAGGCTTTTCAGGCAGAAAATATGTTTTCTTTAATTAAGTGAACAAAAGAGAAGAAAAGAAAGGCATGCTATGTTCAAAGGACCTAAGATAAAGCAGTGTACTTCAAAAGGCAAGATTTCTCTAAATGGGAAACAAGACATATAAAAGGTATTTGAAGACATACATTTCTTAGTAGATTGAAACTTAAATTGCATAAAATACTACTGAAACAAAATAAAACTTTTGAAAGTACATAGTATACATTTTAGTACCTCTCGGTGGGCAGCCTATCATCAACCAGAAGCTTCTGGCTCACATTAGTTCATGTAAATCTATGAACTAATGCACTATTTGTGCATTGGGTTCCTATGTACAACTTATCATTTAGAAAGGGCAGTTCCACAAACCCCCTTAGATTCACAATAATAGCCATCACCAAACATGAAATAAGAGACAAGAGGTAGAAAACTATTTGGAAAATGCTGCTTTGGCTGCTTTGGAGCAAAAACCTTATTACCCATATTCCTGGGGTTGGCTGTGTTGCACCGAGCTGGGGGCAGAGGTCTGTGGACATCACTAGTACATGAATAGAAATGAATTAAAATGACTCAGGACTCTCATTTAACTATCAGTAACATTTGCTTGTTTCAAAACTTACCTAAATATAATTTGGTCTTGTTTTAAAATATTCCTAATCACTTAATGAATTTTGTTCCAAGCCCTGTGATGGTTTTTAAAAAGAAACTCAAGAAAAATAAGAGAAATGAACTTTCCAGCTAATGGAAGCACCTTCAAATCTAAGATCTTAGTCTGTAGAACACCTCAGTGGCCTGACACTCAGCCATAGAGAGTAGCGATGGCCTTTTCTTCTACTGGGCTTTGGATGCAAGAGGAATCTGCAAATTAAGGAGTTACCAATGTTAAGGTGGAGTACCTATTATTATAGTATGATTTTTAAAAAATCTTGTTATGAGATAAGAGGTTTTCCAACAGCAAACACATATCAAAAGGTAGGTTTAGTATTATTTCAGAATAGCAGTTATAGAGGACAAATTTCACTTGGATTTCTTGTTCTTGTATGTACGAAGAAGAAAAGTTTCAGGTCTTGAAATGATTGATGTAAGCATAAGAGTTTTACTAAACCACATAGAGTTGAAGCATGAGCAGTCACAAAAATCTGTCATTGGTTAGTGTTGTCAGCTGGTTGCTTCATGAACCCACTGGGTTTCTGTTGCTCACATGAATAGCTAACACTTTAGCCATCAGATAATTCAAAGTTGTTTTTTCGGGTTTTTCATTCTGATTCTCAAGAAAATACCTGATTAGAAACATTTCTTGGGGAGGCATCTACGGAACAAGAGTATGCAGAAAACATGTGAATGAAATCTGTGATCACAATCAGAGAAAAACATGCTTTGTTTTGGATGATAATATAAAAAAAGGAGATTGCTCAAGAAGTTGGCAACTTTGACATTTCTGTAGAAAAATATCACCAACTTTTTTGGTATCAATCTCTTCTGATTCATAATTTTCTTAGGAAAAAATCTCTCAGCCTTTTTTTCATTTGTTGTTAAATTGAGTGGAACATTTCTGTTACACAGAAAAAAGCTCTGGAAAGTGAGGATTAAAAGTAAGAAATTTCCAGCAAGTCTAGCTGGAGCACAGAGATATGAAGAACCAAATGTAGAAAAACACACTCATCCTCAACTTCCTGGTCCTTCACCATTCACGTCTAATTGCTTCCTATTTATTTTACTATGTAACTCTTTCTTCTATCTGATCCTTCTCCATTTCTAAGAGTATTATTATTTCTCATCTACTTTAATCATCCAATCTTCTTTCTTCTCTCTTATCTGAGCTCTATACTTTTTGTGCCATTTTTACCTATTAAAAGTGTAAACATAATATGTTTTAGTACATCACAGCATTATGCATCCTCACTGTGTCCAGTGGAAGAATATTCCTTTTTATTGTTGAATAATATTCTTTTGTATAAGTTTTACTTTACTTATCTTTTAATCGGTTGATGAACAGTTAATTTTTTTAACTATTATAAAAAATGTTGCAACATGTACCTGTGTACAAATTTTTGTACAAACACATATTCATTTCTCTTATATGCCTACAAGTAGAGTGTATAGGTATAGTGACTGTGTCCAACTGCTTGAGAGAATACTAGGCTACTTGGATGCTCCACTGTAGAAGCCTACCAGCAATCTATGAAGAATTTTTCATATCCTAGACCACACTTATTGGTTGTCATTTTTATTATTGCCATCATTAGTGGATGTGAACTAGTATGTCATGGTTTTTGATTTGCATTTCCTTCATGGCTAATGATATTGAGTATCATTTTATTTGCTTTCTGGGCATCTGCATATCTTCTCTAGAGAAATATCTATTTCTTTGGATATTTGTAAGTTGTGCCATTTGTTTTTTTTATTATTGAATTATAAGCATTATTTTACATTCCAGATGCAAGTTCCTTATTAGATGCACGATCTGTAAAATTTTTCTTCCACTCTGAGGACTATTTTTCATTTTCTTGTTGGTGTCTTTTGAGACACAACAGTTTCTAATTTTGATGAGATCTAATTAATTGTTTGCTTTTGTTATTTATACATTTGAGTCATATCTAAAATCTACTATGTAATCCATGGTCTCAAAGTTTTGTGCCTATATTTTTCTCTAAGATTTGTATAGTTGTCACTATTTTAATCAGCTCATAAGTTTAGCTTTATTCATTTATTTTTATTGAAACCCAACATTTGTACATCAGGGTGTGTCATGTTATGGTAATTCAATAAATGAGTAAATGTGTAATAATCAATTCAAGTGGCAAGCATTTCTATCACTTTCACCATTAATCATTTTTATGTGTTGGCAACTTAATAGGCTTCTTTTCCAGTCATTTTGAAATATGTCATAGATTATTTGACCCAGTAGTTTCCCTGCTGTGCTAAAGAAGAACCAAAAATAATTCCTTCAGTCTGTATTTCTGATGTTCTTTGTTGAACTTTTTCTTGCCTATCAAGTCTATATTGACCACTATTCTATTTTATTCTTCTACAAATTTGTATTATTGGTTTTCACAATTGAATTAGAACATGAGCATTGTCTTTCTGTGTCTGGCATTTTTCACTTAATATGATGAACTTCAGTTCCATCTATGTTGCTGCAAATGATAACACCTCATTCCTTTATAGCTGGATAGTTTCATTCTGTAAATATTCTTTGGCTCACTTGAGTTTTTTTTAATAAAGGAATTCATTTTATTTGTTTGCATTTGGCTATCTAGTTCCCCAAACACATTTTAGTTTCTCAGGGTTATTATTTCACCCACTGAATTTTCTTTGTATTCTTAAAAACTCAGTTCTCCACTTAGAGTGAATTGATTCAAATCTGACTAAGCTCCATAATTGTTTCATAACAATCTATGAGTTTTAGTCCTTTTCTAAAAGAGCCTTAGAAGAGCCTCTTTCAACTGCAGGCACAGACTCTTATAACTTGTAGGCTTAGCCCTATCTGGTTCCTGAACTAACCCAAATCACAACATAATGTACCAACTCATTCCTTTGAACAGTCAACTCCCAGTTAGGATTCAGCCTTACAATTAGTCCCCCAATTCCTAGGACCATGGAGTCCCTATTTCTCTGCCTTTTCCAAGAATGAGTACTAATGACAAAATACCACATCTGCAGACTCATTAGTACTGATGAATCCCCATGACCAAAGGCAAAATCTATTTTCTAAGCTACCCTCTGAAACCCATGTTTATTCTAATGAGCTCTGAAAACACACTACTTAAGTTCAAGTCCAAGCCTGAAAACTGCTAGTAATCCAACCTTAGGCAAGTTACTTAAATTTAGAAATTTACTTTCTTTCTCTGTAAATGCAGATGTCAGTTCCAATACTAGCATGATTACTTTAGAGGACTGTGATAAAAATTAAGTTAGAAAATCTATGTAAAATATTAACATAGTAACTGGTGAATATTTTGTGCTTATTTAGTGTTAACTACTGTCATTTCACCATATATATATATATACTCTTTCTTTCTGAAATACTTCTCTTTTCATCTTGGAGATCCTGCTCATTAAGATGAGTCAAAATTTCTTCCTCTAGAAACCATATAGTGAAAATGGCTATTCTCCCAAAATTAGTATGCAGATTAAAAGCAATCCCATGCAAAATGCAATTAGCATAACTCACAGATCTAGACAAAACATTCCTAAAATTGACTTGGGACCAGAAGAGACCTAGAATAGCAAAAATGATTCTAAGCAACAAAGGCAAGCTAGGAGGCATCACAATCCTTGACTTGAAATTATACTACAAAGCTACTATCATAAAATCAACATGGTATTGGCAAAAAATGACTTGGGGATCATTGGAACAGAACAGAAGATTCAGAAGCAACTTCAAACACACTCAGCCACTTTTTCTTTGACAAAAGGCCTCAACATGTTCACTGGAAGAAAGATCATCTATTTAATAAGTGATGCTGGAAAAACTGGCTTTCTACATGCTGAAGACTAAAACTAGACCCATGTCAATTATCATGCACTAAACTAAAATCAAAATGGATCAAAGGTCTAAATGTTAAAACAGAAATTAAACCTACTGGAAGAGAAAATAGGTAGAAATCTTGAAGACATAGGCGTAGGAGTAGGCAGAGACTTAATAAAATCCTGATTCCACAGGAAATACTACAAAGAATCAAAAAATGGGATCTCACCTTATTAAAAAGCTTTGGCAAAACAAAAGAAATCACTAACATTAAAAACACAGCCCACAGAGTGGGAAAAAATTATATCCAGCTCTTCTTCAGACAAAGGACTTACATATCTAGAACATACAAAGAATTAAAAATATCAGACCCCTCATATTCAAAGACCTGATCCAAAAATGGGCATCTGAGATGAAAATGCACCTCTCAGATGAAGAAATACAAATGGCAAACAAATATATGAAAAAATATTCAACATCACTGGTCATTTGAGAGATGAAAATTAAAACAGCAATGAGATTCCATCTCACTCAGAAAGAATGGCTGTTCTCAAAAAAACAACCAATAAAAAATGCTGGTGAGGCTGTAGGGGGAAAGGAACACTTCTCCACTGTTGGTGGGAGTGTAGAATGATACAACCATTGTGGAAATCACTGTGGAGATGCCTCACAAAACTAGGATTAGATGTCCAATTCAACCCAGCAATTCCTCTTCTAGGTATCTTCCCAGAAGAATTAAAAACATCATGCCACAGCAATATACGTGTACCCATGTTTATGGCAGCATAAATTCTAATAACTAAATCTTGGAAACAACCCAAATGCCCATCAGCCAAGGAATGGATAAAATGATGTTCTGTTTCTATACAGTGGAGTACTACTCAGGCATAAAGAAGAACAAACTGGAGACATTTATGGGTAAATGGATGCAACTCAAGACTATTCATAAGTGAAATAAATCAGACACACACGTGTAATTATTGTATTGTCTCCCTAGTGGGAGAAGCTGAAAGAGTAAATAAGATAAAATGTACAATAGATAACATGACATGGGAAGAAAGTATTCAAATGGAAAGAGAAACTGGGATGGGGAAAGGAGAAAAGAAATATGGGAAAATGAAAAAATATGCCTATGTATATATACAAGATATTTATACTATGATTTTCTCTTAGTTCCTTTGAATGAAAGGTCTTGCTGATTTTGTTTAGACAATTTTTCATGCCTATTTCTTGTACTGTGAGTAACTACTTTGAACATAACAATATTCAATATATTAACTACTGTAATTCTCCTATTATCTTATTTTAATTTTTTTAATTTTTTTCTTTAAAATAAAATTTTTAAATAATTACTTTCGCTGAAAAGCCTTTCCTGATCTTTCCAAGGAAGAAGCTTCAATCCTGTTCAGTTTATTCTTTGACAGTTCTCAGTCTGACAATTTCAGCTTAGATATTCCTGCAGTTTTACAATGGGACTCCCACAAATGACTTATCAGAAGAGACTTATGGGATTTCTGGCCAATAAACAATATAGTGCTGTGATATCATGTCCAAATACTCTATGTATCACCTGTCTACCAGCACCAAGGACCTGGACGGAGGATGCTGGTTGAAGGGTTATGCCTGAAGTATCTACAATGCCAAATGTGGCAGGCACACCCTAGGGTAGCAATGCCTAAATACAGGCAGAATCCATAACCTGCTTCTAATGAAGAGAATTTGACCAAAGTAACAGGATAGTCACTGCTCTAAGTAGGGTATATTAAAAGCATTATAAAGGGGATATCAGATGTAGTTAATGTCCCTTATCATTTGATTTTAAATTAATCAAAAGGATAATTCCAGCTGGTCTAATGTGGTAGGATGAGACCTCTTAAGAAGGGCCTACCAATAAAACACTCCTCTTGGTTTGGATAAAGCAAATGTGAAGTCATAAAGAAAGGCAGCCTCTCATTGCTAGGACTCTTGGTTCCAAAGCCAGAAATAAACTGAGCCCTGCCAATAATTTAACATAGCTTAGAAGCTCCCGATAAGAAGTGTTTAACATACTGAGCAGGGACTCAGGAAAGACATACTTAGATTTCCAACTTAGAGAAATTGTGAGATAATAAATGTATATTTCTTTAACCCTCTAAATATGTGTTAATTTGTCATATAGTGTAGGAAGCTAATACAGAAGAGTTCAGATGATGAATGCACCCTGTAATGTGATCCCAGGAGGTATAAATGAGAAGGACCATTAAATAAACCCACTTCATACCAGATAGTCTGTACCTCATAAATTATTTTTTATCATGAGTGAGTGGATCATCATGATTTCTGGGACTATGATTCAAATAGAAGGTGTAAGAAAATTCACACTGGAATTGCAAAAGCTATAATGTAGTTTATTATGCTATAAATAGTCTAGTATTTTACATGCAAATTGTCACATTGACATTCCTCTACCAAGAGTTATAGTATGTATATATATAGAGAGATATGTATATGCTACAGCTATATAATATATATTTATTTATATGCAATACTTTTTGTATACAGCACAGTGTACTTGCTATGGAGACCATTGAGGGATAAAAAACATTATACATGAATCTTACCTTGAAGGAGCTTACCAACAAGGTAAACAGTTACCCTTACAAAAGGGTAAACAGTTGAAAAAGAGTGGAAAGTGAATTTTTGAATGTAAAAATTGGCATACACAATAGGGCTAGACATTTCAAATGTATGAGAGACCACTGTGGTATAAATCATCAGAAGGAACTCACAAAGGATAATCATGTTCAGCATAAAGGATGAAGAGAACCAGAAGGAAGAGAAGATTGAAAGCCAATACCCAAAATTAGTTTTCTGTGGACACACAGATAAAGAATAGTAACGTCCTCAAATGACCAGTAATGTTGAACATTTTTCGTATATGTATTCCTGTTTGTACTTCTTCATCTGAGAAGTGCCTATTAATTTCACATGCCTATTGTTGGATTGGGTCTTTAAATTTGGGAGGAGTCTAATTTTTTTGAGTTCTTTTTCTATTCTAGATATTAGTCTTGTCTGAGGAATAGCCGGTAAAAAAATTTTCCCATTCTGTGGGTTGTCTCTTCACTCTGCTGCTAGTTCATTTTGATATGCAAAAATGTTTTTAATATAATGAAATTCCACTTGATTCTTTGTAATATTTCTTGTGCAACTGGTGTTTTATTCATAAAGTCTTTGCCTACATCTATGTCTTAAACAGTTTTACTAGTCTATCTTCCAGCAAATTCAGTGTTTATTTTAATATTTAGATCTTTGACCATTTTGGTTTTGGTGTAGTACCTGGTGAAAGTTATGGGATTTGGCTTATTTATTTATTACCTTTTTTGTGGTACTGATGATCAAACTCAGAACCTTGCACTTGCCAGGCAGGTGCTTATTCCACTGAGCTATATCCCCAGACCTGGGATTTGGTTTGATATTTGGCATGTAGAAAGTCAGTTTTCTCAGCACCATTTATTAAAGAGATTACCTTTCTTCCAGTAAAGGTATTTGCCCACTTTGTGAAAGATAAGGCAGCTGAGTGTGCTTGAAGTTGTTTCTGCATCTTCTGTTCTGTTCCGTTGCTTGTTGGTTCTGTTTTATGTTTGGCCATTTTGTTTTGTTTCCAGTGTCATGCTACTTTTTATCATGGTGGCTTTGTAACATGATTTCAAATTGAAGTTGTGACACTCCATTTTGCCTTTGTTGCCCAGAATTGCTTTTGTTTTTCTGAGTCTCTTCTGGATCCACATGAGTTTTAGGAATATTTTCTCTAGTTCTGTAATGCCTGCTGTTGATGTTTTGATTGGGCTTGCATTAAATCTGCATATCAGTTTGGGAACTATAACCATTTTCACTATATTAATTCTGCATATGTTAGACAGGAAATATGTTTTCATTTTCTCATATCCTCTCTGTTATTTTTTCAGCGTACTGAAATTTTTGGTGCATGAGTATTTCATTTCCTTCATTAGATTAATTCTTAAATATCTCATTTTTCTTGATCCTATTGTGATAGGTGTGGTTTCCCTTATTTCTTTCCTCATGAGCTTATTATTCCTGTAAAGAAATGCTGCTGGTCATTTGAGAGATGCAAACTGAAACCACACTGAGATTACATATTACTTTAGAAAGAATGGATAGTATGAACAACTCAACCATTAACAAATTCTGGAAAGGCTGTGATTAAAAAGTAACATTTCTCCACTGTTGGTAGAAGTTTAAATTGATACAACCAATATGAAATCAGTATGGAGATTCTTCAGAAAACTAAAACTACAGGTTCCCTTTGACCCAGCTATTCCCCTTCTTGGTATCTTCTTGATAGAGTTAAAAACATCATACCACAGCAATACATTCACATCCATGTCTACACCAGCACAATTTGTAAAAGCTAAATCTTGGAAACAGCCCAGATGTCCATCAAGGGATGAATGGATAAAGAAAATGTGGTTTTTATAGACAATAGTGTACTATTGTGCCTTAAAGAAGGATGAACTTGAGACATTTTAGGTAAATAGATGCACCTTGAGACCATACTTCTAAGTTAAATAAATTGGACATGTATGTTTAAATATTGCACTATATCTTCTTGTGAGAAACCAAAAGTGTAAATAAAGACCGAAATGAGTGATAGGTATTGGGAAGTAGGAAAACATGTTTAAATGGGAAGCACACAAAGGAGGGAGGAGAGGGAAGGGAAGGAAGGGAAAAGGGATAGAAGGGAAATGGAAACGAAGAAAGGAGGGAAAGAAGGGTGGAAGGAAGGGGAGGGGAACTGTGAGAAAAGAAAACAAGATATATCATGTACAGGTACAAATTCCCTACAATGAATAGGATCTTTATGTACATCAATATTCTACCAGTAAAATAAATTTTCAAAAAGAAAAACAAAGTCTGAACATGTGCTTATGACTTAAAACTCTTCTTTCTATCAAACAGGTTGTAACATGCCTAGCAACATGAAGGATTTTCAGATGACAGAAGCTGTCTGCATTTCCCCTGAATACAGAATGAAAGCTAATGGGTTTAACAATTTCAGCAAAAATGGCTGGTTTAGATTGGACAGGAAGGACCATTTCTGAATGGGGAGGGTATCAGAGATTGAATTTCTTGCCCTTGAAATCTATGGTAACAGAGCTTATCTTCTCTGTGTGCAGTCATGGAGATGGCATTGTGACCACAATGGGAAGAGGTATATTATAATGAACCCTCACAGTCCTTATCGTCATAACCTACAATTCACATGTTGTACTTGTATGATAAATAGTAATAGCACACAACATTAACTCTTTGTGCCTTTAAAAGCCATCTTAGAGCTGTGTAGGTATGTATATATATATATGCAGGATGGATGACATGGTTGTACTATCGTCTCATGTCATTTTGATGTAAAGGACATGGATGATTAATTGTTTGATCAATCTTGTATGTCTATTTGTATTGTCCTAGCATACACTTTTTTTTTTTTTTTTTTTTGCGGTATTGGGGATCGAACTCAGGACACTGAGCTTGCTAGGCAAGCGCTTATTCCACTGAGCTATATCCCCAGCCCCCACCTAGCATACACTTTGAAGTTATCAATGTGTAATACAACAACCATTGTTGATCCCCTGCCTCCTTATCTGTAGCTCAGTTTTTGCACAGTTCTTGTGCTACTGTGTGTTTGTTAGTGTTTTTGTTCTTTTACTTTTAAAGCAAAGAAAAAAGAATAAAAAATAAAATAAAAGCCATCTTAGTATGGATCCTGACAAACTTCTGATGTTAAGAATTCTATTTGGTCCACAATAAACAAAGGAAAAGCTGCTTAGTTACCCTCCTCAAAGCAAATCGTGCTGTTGGTTAACTTACCCAATATGTTTATTTAGGCTGTTTAATTTTAACATGCTTCTTTTGAATTTACCGTAATGTTGGTGTAAGTCTCTAGAATATCTCTAAACCTGCAGATAGGACGTAGGCATATTTCTTCAGATGGTGCCATGATTTCGGAAGTGGAACATAGACATAATGGATGCAGATCAGTACTCTCATCCCACGGTAGCAGACCTCCATGTCGCCCCTTCTGTTAATTCCTTAGATGGATGCTCATCACGAACACTAACCCTCTGATAAGACTTTCACCTTGATAGTTCCCTGCTCCAGCCCTTGCAGTACTCTCCAACTGCCAGTCATATTGCTGGAAACTTTATCCCAATCACAGCTATCCTGGTATTTATATCCTGGCGTAACTATTTCCACAATTAGTATGTCATGACTTTTAGGCATGTTAATATGAAAGTCACATGTGTTTGGAATGGTTCTGTGTGTACATTTCTATCTGCGTTTTAGAAATTTTTTATGAGCACATGTTTGCAGTACATGTTTACATTGATCTTAGAGGGTAAGTACATGTCCTTAGCGAATCTTAATGTGTTTATACCCCCTTACCTTGCTTTTTCTCTGCTCTCTCCAGCTCTAGATCCTCTTCATTTGAAAAAGGTCTATCTTCTTGTTTCCTATTTCCTGCATTTATTTTGTGTTTTTAAAAGTATATTATAGGTTTCTCAGAAATTCTGCAAGATTTAAATCTGTGTGTCTGATTTATTACTCTCAACATTATAGACTCAAGGTGCATTCATTTTCTTACAAATGCTTCATATTTATCCTTCTTTATGGCAGAGTTGTATGTCATTATGTATAAACACCATGTTTTTATTTATTTACCTTTTTATGCATATATATAGGCCACTTGTAAGTTTTAAATATTGAGTTGTGCTGCTATGAACATGAACATGCATATGTCACTAATATGATGTCTTTTGAGAAGATATCTGAAAGGGAAACAGCTAGGTTGAGTGAAAATACCTAGTTTTAGTTTTTGAGAAATCTCCATACTGATTTTAGTAAAGGGTCCACCAGTTTACACTCCCACCGAAAATGTAGCAGTGTGACTTCCCCACAGCCTCGCCCACGTCTGCTGTTGTTTCTTTGTTTTTGAAGGCAGCCGTTCTTCATGCAACAAGATTGATCTCAGTGATGTTTGATTTGCATTTCTCTGATTGTCAGAGATGTTGAGAACATGCTCATATACATATTGGTTCTTTGTACTTGTTCTTCTTTGAAGTGTGTATCAAGTTTAATTACCTATCATTTGATTGGGTTTTTATCTTGGGAAAGGTCTTTTTTTTTCTTTTTTAGTTCCTTGAAAATTCTAGGTAGGCTGGATCCGGGGAAGATGGCGACCAGGTGAGCAGCAAGGGAGCGAACCTCCTTAATAAACACCACCAGCTCGAGACAGACTTGGCGAGCGTGAATGCCGGGACCTCGGCTGGGAAGTTTAAACTGGGCGTATTTCTCTGAGATGCCGGGGGAGATGTGGTAGGGCAGACCAGGCTGCCGGGGCGAGACGTGGGAAAGCCCC
>PVLD010018532.1:0-38770 GCA_004027595.1 Dinomys branickii | reverse complement strand
ATGTGGCTTATTTCTGCTTTAAGCTCTTTTATGGCCTGTTGGAGTTGTTTCATTTCGGATGCAATCGTTTCATAACTTGCAGGTATGTGGCTTCCTGGTTCCCCTGTATCCTCGCATTCAAAACTTGTTCTGGGTGGGGTTGAGTTTTGAGACTGCGTTTTGTTCCTCTGTTTTCCCATTTTTGGGTATCAGATTCAAAGTGTGGAGCTATAAATTCCCCAGGCCGTTAAGCAGGCAAAGGTCTGCTGCAGATGCTGCTCCAATGATTCCTTCTCTTTGGGAGAATGTCCCTTAAGCTGTCTGCTGAGATTTCCGCTTCTACTCCCTACCCCGAGACCTGGCTGGGGTGTTTAAACAGCTCGCCCCCCACCCCAGGGGCCTTGCCGACAAGCCACTCAGGTGTTCCTCCCTGGGTGGAGCTCCTTCCTCCCTCACAAATCCCGTCAGGGCGCCTAGCTAGCTCTTCCTACCAGGGAGATCCTGCAGTCCTTAAAGCTGCTTTGATGTCACTCGCTGGGCAGAGCTTCTTCCCGACTCAGGAAAAACCGGTTAGAGCGCCCACTCAACTCACCCTGGGATCATGCAGACAGGAATGCCGTTCAGATGTATCTCCCTGGATCGAGCTTTTTCCCGACTCAGAAATCCCACCGACTGCAGCTGCTACAGTTCGCGCGATGCCGGCTGCGGGGGTGGGGCTCTGAGCGGGATCCCAGACTGCTGCCCAGATTGGCGCAATCTGTCCCAGTAATGCGTTCTCTGATTTTACTCTGCTCCGCTGCCTCCAACAAATCCTGGGTACAGCCGCCTCCAAGTCGATCGGGTTCAGGAGCTATAGGCGTCCATCCCGCCACAATCGCTGTCTCGGCTGTACGCAATTTGAGCCAAGTTGCGGCCCAAGCGCAGCACCTATCCCTCAGGCACCCAGCTCTCAGGATCCGCCCACTTCTCGCCACGCGGCTTGTCCAGCCGGCCCTTTAATGCTCAGGCCGCGAAGAGCAACCCAATCAGTTGGAATTTTGCATCCACAGACCTGGCACCCGCACGCAAAGGATCGGTCTCTGGGAGAGTTTCCCTCTGCCGCTCACCTGGTCGCCATCTTCCCAGAAGTCTACACAGCAGACTTTTCAACACAAACCCTAAAATCAAGGAGAGCTTGGAGTGTAGTATTTCAAGCCTCAAAAAAAGTCAACCTCCAGCCCAAACTGATGTACTCCACAAAGCTATCTTGCAAAATTGGTGGAGAAATAAGCTACTTCTATGACAAAGAGTATCTGAAGAAATTCATCATCAAAAAACCAGCACTCCAAAATGTTCTGAAGGACATTCTAGAAAGAGATAAAAAGATTACAGCTCCATCATCCTCAACACAATGAGTCTGCCAGGCAAGACAAACAATTAAATAGAAAAGAGAAAAAGAGAATCAACAACAGGAAAACAACATGACAAGGATTAGTCCATATGTGTCAGTTATAAGCATCAATGTAAATGGTTTTAATTCACCGACCAAAAGAAACAGACTAGCAGAATGTGTCAAGAAGCAAGATCCAACAATATGCTACATACAAGAAACACATTTAATTAAAAAATAAATTTATAGGCTGAAAGTCAAGGATGGAAAACAATACTTCAAGCCAAAACTAATCAAGAGAGGCAAAGAAGTTCACTACATCCTCATTAAAGGACAATCCAAAAGGAGAGATAACAATCATAAATATATATGCACTAAATATCAGTACACCCAACTATATAAAACAAATATTAATGAACATGAAAAATCAAATAAGCACTAGTATAATTGTAATGAGGGACCTCAGTACCCCACTGTCACAAATAGACATATCAACTAGAGAAAATATATCAATAACTAAATAGCAGAACTGAACTTTTGAATAAATGTACTTAGCAGATAGATGTCTGCAATGTGTTCCACCTCACAGCATTAGAATACACATTCTCCTCAGTAGCACATTGGATGTTCTCCAAAATAGATCGCATACTAGCTCATAGAACATGCTTAAGTAAATGAAAAAGAATTGGAATTGTCCCATGCATATTGATAGATCATAGTACAATGAAATTGGAAATCAGTGGCAAAATATACCACAAGAACTTCACAAACACATGGAAATTAAGTAACACCACATGAACAACCACAGGTAAAAATAAAGAGGAAATTAGACAATTTCTACAATTAAATGATATTGCCAGTACAACTTATTGGGAATGTATGGGATCCAATAGGAGCGGTACTATGAGGGAAATTTATAGCAGTGAATTCCTATCAAGCTCAAATAAACTAATGCTGAACCTCAAGCTTCTAGGAAAAGAAAAGCAAGTCAAGTCCAAAGCTCATATAAAGGAGGAAAGTATAATAATGAAGCAGAAATTAATGCAGTGGAGACCAAGAAAACAATAGAAAGAATCATTGAATCAAAGAGTTGGTTCTTTGAAAGTTTAAATAAAATTGAAAAACTCTTAGCCAATGCTACCAAAAATTGGAAAGAAAAGACTCAAATCCATGCAATAGGAATTAAAAGGATAAAATCACACAGATCCTGCCAAAATCCAGAGGATCAGCAACATACACCTCAAGAATCTATACTTTAATAAGACAGGAAACACAGAGGAAAGAGACAGATTCTAAATATGTGTGAATTACCAAGGCTGAATCAAAAAAATATAAAAATTCTAAATAAACCAATATCAATCAATGGAATTGAAGATGTAATAAAAGGCTACCAACAACAACAACAAAAAAAAAAAGCCCAGGTCCTAATGGATTCACTATTGAATTCTACAAGAAATTTAGAGAAGATCTAATGCCATGATTCCTCAAGCTCTTTAATGAAATTCAAAGGGAACCAACACTCCCAAAGTCATTCCTGGAAGCAAGCATTACCCTGATAGCAAAACCAGAGAAGAATCCAAACAAAAAAGAAAACTATAAGCCAATCTCCTTAAATGAACATAGATGCAAAATTCCCCAATAAAACACTTGTAAACACAATGCAACAAATCATCAAGAAGATGATATATCCTGATCAAGTAGGATTCATCCCAGGGATGCAGGGATGTTTCAACATATGCAGATCAATAAATGTAATACACCATATCAGTATGATATGGAAAACCCCCCTAAACCCCCCTTTGTGTTCTAGTGCTATTTTATAGCTTGAGTTTCTGTTTTCTCAAGTTTGTTTCTTCTAAATGTTGCCATAGTTACCTAACCCAATACTACCCATTCTCTGTTATAAGACTGATGTCCCCTATGTAAAAATATCAAACACCTTTGTTCCTTTGTCACAAACTAAGCCCATGATTTGTAGTATTTCTGTAGCTGCACCAAAGCATATCAGCACCCATCCCAGACTTCAAACTAAAACTGTATAACCATTGTCCCCTCCTGCCCTTTGGGTTCAGTGCATAGTCATGTACTAGGTGTCTCCCACCAGCTAATAAACTTGTTTGTCTCTGCATCCAGCCTCCACAAGTGACTGACTTAAATAAGCACCTTTGTCACAACATTTGGAGGCCCCCAGGAGAGCCCTGTGGACAGCCCCTCCAAGGAGGCACCAACTCAGACCCAGAATCTGTGACCTGGGAATCTACCAGCACCTTGGCTGAGTTCATCCGGTCACCCAGACCATAGGCTAAATAGAGGAATCGAGTGCTATGGAGCAGGACAAGGCTTCCTGACTATACTTGTTAAGATTTGGCTTTGCTTTGCACTTGTTCAGAGACCTTCTTTGTCTGGACTTTGGAACTGTGAAATTTGTAGGCCCAACCTCTGGACACAGTGGTCATTTGTCATTTATCCAGATCCATCTGGCTTAGGGTTTGGGAGGCTATGGGAGCCCTGTCAGGGATCCCAATGTCTCTCATTTGTTTAGGAATAAAAGTGGTTAGGTTTGTCTTTCTGGGACTAGAAATACTTGTTTTCCATGTTTGTCTATGAGTTTTGTCTTGTACATGGTCGTTTGTGTGGTTGCACCCCACCCCCATACCTGTGATTTTAGGTGCTTCCTTGCTGTCTGCCTTTGTGATTGTGAGTGTTGGATTCCTATCCAACCAGCCTGGACCCTTCTTTGCTGTCAACATGACCTAAGACATGACCTGAGACCACAATATAGATCAACTCGCAAAAGCTGTCACTGGTGTTGCAACTATCTCTAATCTGTGGAGTCTGGGACTTCTGCTTGGATTTCTTGTGCAATGGGGTTTGGAGTGACTGAGGTAGGAGATACTTGATCCATAATCCAGTTCAGATTGTCAATATGGGGGCTACCTCCTCTAAGCCTGCTGTATTAGAATATATGACTTAGAACTTCAAAATATTCAAGAATGATTATGGGGTAAAGATAAAACCAGGGAGGCTGAAAATATTGTGTGGACTTGAATGGCCATCATTTGGTACTGGATGGCCAAAAAGGGACTCTAGACCCTCAGGCTACTGTGCAGATTTGGAATGTGGTTATGGAAAGCCTGGCCCCTGACCAGTTTCCTTATATTTATTCTTGGAATGTGGTTATGGAAAGCCTGGCCCCTGATCAGTTTCCTTATATTTATTCTTGGTTGTGTGTAGTCTCAGCTCTTCCCCCTTGGTTCCAAATGTATACATGTGAGTTCCCTGAGTGTGTCCTCATTTTAAAGAGAAAAGACTACTCTGAAAAGCCATGACTGAGAGTCCTAGCCTCCTATCACTCAGAGAAGGTTGATCCCCTTGTAGTGCTCTACTGCGTGCTATTCCACCACCCTACCCAGTGACCTGCTAGGCTTGGGGGCAGACATCACCAGAGGTGGGGACAGACATTTCTGGGGATTCAGTGTCCATGGGTCCTGAGCCCCCTCCTCCTTTGTACCATGTGCCAGTGGCTAAGGAAAAAAAGATAGACATGATCTGTAATGGTTTATGTGCCTTTTTGTACTAGTGATCTATATGATTGAAAATCCCAAATCCACTCTCTATCACCCAAGCAGAGAAGGTCTTTATTTCCTAAACAAGAAGGAAACAACTGAGATAGAGAGATTTCCTCCCTTACTAACACAAAGCATTCTAGTAGATTAACTAGTGCCATCATGTAAGGGGAATAAAGCCATGTTAGAGCCACACGTTCCAATTTTTAAAAACTTCACAGGACAGTACTAATATCTGGAATTTTTTACATTTATTAAAGCAGCAGGTCTCCTGACCATGGATCCCAACAAAATAAACAAGCTTTGAGCCTTTGTGAAAATGTGTAAGCAAGATCTGGGCATCCTGCACACGGAAGAGATATGCCTCCTGAGGAAGTGGGTGGAGAGCATGGGGGTAAACTACCACCTGCTACTCATAAAGCTAAATCAAAAGAAAATATAAAGAATAAAAACCAGATAGTAAGAAGACAGAGGAAAACAAAGACAGATGAACTATCAAGTGAGGAAAGTGATCCAGATGTTGACAGTGAGGGTATAATTGAACCAGACACTGATACCCTTCAAGGAATGGGAGGTGAAAATGTAGAGATAACTGAGACGATGGATTAAGCAAATAAAAAGAAAAGTGCTGCCCCTGATGCTCTAAATGATGGCGAACTACAGAAAGCTATTGACTTGTTCACAGGTGCTATCAAGCTGAACCCTTGCTTGGGCATTCTGCATGCCAAGAGAGCCAAATCTCTCATCATCAAATTGCAGAAGCCAAGTACTGCCATTCAAGACTGTGACAGAGCCATTGATACAAATCCTGATTCAACCTAACCATACAAATCGAGAGGGAAAGCCCACAGACTGCTGGGACGTTAGGAAGAAGCAGCCCATGATCTTGCCCTTGCTTGTAAACTGGATTGTGATGAGGATGCAAATACAATGCTGAAAGAAATTCAGCCAAGGGCCCAGAAAATTGCTCAACACTGTGAAGAACAAGAGATCAAAGGAAGAATAGAAAGCGTTAAGAACACTGGAGAAGAGCATGAAAAGCCCACAGGGATGAAGAATCCAGAAATTGGGAGTCCAGCATGGCTCCCTTCAAGATGGCTTTCCTAGGGCAATGCCTGGTAATTTCCCAAGAAGGATGCCTGAAATGGGAGTAAGCATGGCAGGAATGCCTGGGCTCAGTAACATTCTTAGTGATCGAGAGATCCTTGCAGCCATGCAGGAGCCAGAAGTTATGATGGCCTTCCAGGATGTGGCCCAGAATCCTACAAATATGTCAAAATATCAGAGTAATCCAAAGGTTATGAATCTCATCAGTGAATTGTCAGCCAAATTTGGAGGTCAAGCATAATGCTCATCTGACAAAGCCCTTTCTAAAAGAAAAGCAACCTAGATCAGTTAATGGATGTTGCAATAATACAAACCAGTGTACCTCTGACCTCATGGGAGAGCTGGGGTGCTTTGCACCAAATGGAGCTGAAGTGTTTTACAATGGCTTTCCATTAGGCTATTTATTCAGATAATGTTTTCCTACTAGGAATTACAATGTTAAGCACTTCTTTTTGGTACTGGGAATCGAATTCAGGCCCTCATGCTTGCTAGGCACTGTGCCACTGAGCTACATCCTCAGCCCCTTAAATATTTTTTAAAACTTAAAAAATATTTAAAACATTCAAAAGGTCTTACTAATCCCTAAATTTTTCTTTATTAATCATTTTAGATTTTTGCTTTGAATTTTTGAGCAAGGGAGATACGTTTGAAAATTTATGGCTGTAGTATGAGTAAAATAAAAGTTGCTTTTCTGGGAAGCAAATCTCATTTAAGAAGATACAGTTGTGGTTACCAAGGTGTTTTGATTTGTCTTTCTTTTTTAAGGTTTCTGTTTTTTTAAGATGGTTTACTTTAGTATAACTGTTCAGACCACCAGTATTTGAATATGATCTGCATAGGCACTGGAAGTACTGGTAGGGCAGCAGCAGTCTTATACAATGTTTTATATAATATGCACCCTTGTACAGTTTGCATTTAAGTCTTACACTGTGTTGAAGGGGTGATCTTTTTTCTAAGCCAGAGTAGAGTTGGGTTACTTAGCTCTGTTCTTTTCCAAAATATCGAGTAAATGTTTCATATTATTTCCACTATGGAAAATACAGGAGTATGTTTCTTTTTATATATCTGTTCAAAAATCTTTCTTCATCAGAAAATGGCCATTTGCTTTCTGCTTGTATTTTCCCTTTTAACTTTCTGAATGAAGCCAAAGATAGAATTTCAGACCTTGAACACAGCCTGACAACCAGTGATCATGAAAGGAAGGATCTCTTAAAATCAACAAGGATGCAGAAAAAATCAATTCAATAGCTGCAAGATGAGGCAAAGAGAAATAATGTCAGAGGAATAGGAGTCAAGGAAACAGCAAGAGGTGACACAATGACATAAAAACAGTATTTGCAGAAATAGCGGAAAATTTCCAAAGATGGAAACAGAATCTGAGACAGTGAAATGAGGCATATAGAACTCCTACTAGTCATAACCATAATAAAACTACATCCAGACATATAATAATCAAGATCCCAGATCTCTAGCAAAAGAACAGAATATTAAAAGCTGCTAGAGAAAGGAAACAGATCACCTATAAAGGAAAGCCCCTCAGAATCACAGAAGACTTCTCAACACAAACCATCTAATCAAGAAGAGTTTGGAGTGAAGTACTATACGTCCTAAGACAAAACAGCTTCCAACCAAGTTTGAAGAATCTTGCCAAACTATCCTTCAAGTTTAATGGAGAAATAAAATATTTCCATGAAGAGCAACTGAAGAACTTCATGAGTACCAAATCATTCTTACAAAAACCACTAAAAGACATTCTACACAGAGAAGAAAATGACTGCAATTTCAAGAAAAACAACAAAAAGGAACCCTGAAGAAGAGCAAACAAGTAAACAGTAGAAAAAGTAAGAAACCAACAGCAAGTAAATAACATGACAATAATAAGCCAACACATATAGGTTATAACCATAAATGTAAATGGACTCAATACACCAGTGAAAAGAAACAGACTGTCAGAGTGGATCAAGAAACAAAAATCCAACAATATGCTGTATACAAGAAACATTTTATTCAAAAGGAAATTCATAGACTGAAAGTCAAAGGATGGAAAACAATCCTCCATGCAACAGGAACCCAGAAAAAAGGCAGGCAGGAGTAGCTATTATGTTTGCAATGTAAACTTCAAACCGAGAACAATTGAAAGAAATAAAGAAGGTCACTACATACTTGTTAAGGGAAAATTGCAAGAGGAAGAGATAACAATCCAAAACATATATGCACCAAATACTGGAGCACCAAACTACATAAGACAAATCTTAACAGACATGAAAACCCATATAATTAATAACACTATTGTAATAGGGGAACTCACTACTCCTTTGACACAAAGAGGCAGGTCAAGTGGAAAAATTTCACAAAGCAATAACAGATCTGAAGTAAAACTGTGAACACATGGACTTAGTAGATGTATACAGAGTGTTCCACCCCACAACGTAAGAATACACATTTTTCTCAGCTGCACATGGGACTTTCTCTAAAACAGATCACATATCCCATAGAGCATACCTACCTAAACGCAAAAGAATTGAAATCATTCCATGCATATTATCTGACCACAGTGCAATGAAATTAGAAATTAATGAAAAAAGGAACTCCCAAAACTGCATAAACACTTGGAAATTAAACAACAACAACCTCCTGAACAGCCAATGGCTCATAGAAGAAATTAAAGAAGAAATTTAAAAATACCTACAAAGAAATGAAAATGTAGATAAAACTTTCTGGAATCTGTGGGATGCAATGAAAGCAGTCCTCAGAGGGAAATTTGTAGTGGTGAACTCACACACAAGGAAAACACAAAGAGAACAAAAAAATAGCCTAATGCTACACCCCAACTTCTAGAAAAAGAAGAACGAGTCAAGCCCAAAATCCAAAGAAAGGAAGAGATTATAAAGATCAGGGCAGAAATTAATGCAATTGAAATGAAGAAACCCCTACAAGAAATAAATGAATCAAAGAGTTGGTTCTTTGAAAGAATAAATAAAATAAATAATCCCCTAGCCAAATTTATCAAAAACAGAAAGGAAAGAATTCACATACAAACAATAAGGAATGAAAAGGATGAAATAACTACAAATTCTACAGAAACTCAGAAGATCATTAATGCCTACGCCAAAAATCTTTACTCCCACAGAATAGAAAACTCAGGAGAAGTGGACATATTCCTAGATATGTATGAATTACTAAGGCTGAGTCAAGAAGATGTAAATATCCTGTACAACCCAATATCAATTAATGAGATTGAAAATGTGATTAAAAACTTGCTGACAAAGAAAAGCCCAGGCCCTGATGGATTCACAGCAGAATTTTACAAGCAATTCAGAGAAGGTTTAATACCAACACTTCTCAAACATTTCAATGAAATTGAAAAGGAAGCAATTCTCCCTAACTCATTTTTTGAGGCAAGTATTATACTGAGAACAAAACCAGAGAAAGACTCAACCAAGAAAGGGAATTACAGACAAATCTCCCTAATGAATGTAGATGCAAAGATACTCAATAAAATACTAGCAAATAGAATGCAGCAAATCATCAAGAAAATCATACAACATGACCAAGTCAAATTAACTCCAGGAATGCAGGGATGGTTCAATATTCACAAATCAATTAATGTTATACACCATATCAATAAAGCCAAAGACAAAAACCATCTCAATAGATGCAGAAAAAGCTTTTGACAAAGTCGAACATGCATTCATGATAAAATCTCTACAGAAAATAGGAATAGATGGTCTTTACCTCAATCTGATCAATGCCATCTATTATAAACCAAAAGCCCACATCATACTAAATGGACAAAAACTGAAAGCTTTTACTTTAAAACCAGGAAAAAGACAAGGCTGTTGTTATGGTTCATCCATTGTGTCAACTTGGGGGGTGTAGAGATTTGGCTGAATGATTCACCAGAAAGCCAGGGTGTTTACTTTGTATACATCCTGAGCCTGTGGAAGAGGAGGGCATGGAGATTATGTGAGAGCTACGTGCCCGCTGGGTGGGGGTACCCTGTTTCCAATGTAAGGGAGGTAGAAAAAGGCTGCTTGCCCACCATTTGACCCTTTTTGTTTGGTTGTTTTTGCTGTCCTCTGATACCATGAATGTTTGTCCTGTGCCATGTGCCACTCTGCCTCAGTAACAGCCAAGTATGACCGAAACCTCCACAAACTGTAAGCTAAATAAACCTTTCCTTCCTTCATATTGGGCGTTGGATATTTTATATCAGCAATAAAAGAAAAATAACCAAGAAAAATGTCCACTGTCACCACTCTTGTTCAACATAGTTCTGGAAGCATTAGCCAGAGCAATTAGACAAGAGAGAGAAATAAATTGAATAAGGACAGGAAAGGAAGAAGTAAAACTATCACTATTTGCAGATGACATGGTACTCTACATGGAAGACCCCAAAAAGTCCACAAGAAGACTTCTTGAAGTAATTGCCAAATTCAGCAGTGTAGCTGGACACAACCTCAACAGCCCAAAATGAATAGCATTCCTATACACAAACAACAATCAGACTGAGAAAGAAATTAAGGAAACCATATCTTTCACAAAAGTATCCAAGAAATTAAAATACTTAGGAATCAATGTAACAAAAGAAGTAAAAGATCTACTCAATGAAAGCTACAGTACTCTGAAAAAAGAGATCGAATAGGAATTCAATAAATGAAAAAACATTCCTTGCTCATGGATAGGAAGAACCAACATTGTGAAAATGGCCACACTGTCAGAATTGTTGTACAGATTCAATGCAATTCCCATTGCACTACCATTAGCATACCACACAGATATAGAGAAAACATTCCTTAAATTCATCTGGAACCAGAAGAGACCCAGAATAGCAAAAGCAATCCTGAGCAATAAGGACAAGTCAGGTGGAATTATAATCCCTGACCTGAAATTATACTACAAAGCTACTGTAATAAAATCAACATGGTACTGGCTAAAAAACAGACTTGAAGATCAATGGAACAGAATGGAAGACACAGACACAACCACAAACACACTCAGCACCTAATATTTGATAAAGGGGACAAACAAACTCACTGGAAGAATGATAGCCTCTTTAATAAATGGTGCTGGAGAAATTGGTTTGCCACCTGCCAAAGACGGAAAATAGACCCATTCTATCACCATGCACCAAACTCGTCAAAATGGATCACAGATCTGAATATTAAAACAGAAACACTAAATCTATTGGAAGAGAAAGTAGGTAAAACTTTGAAGACATAGGGGTAGGCAGAGAGTTTATGAACAAAAACCAAACCACCCATGAAATACTTCAAAGAATCAACAACTGGGAACTCATGCTACTGAAAAGTTTCTGCACATCTAAAGAAATCACCAGCAGAGTAAAAAGAAAACTCACAAATTGGGAAAAAAATTACCTGACTGTCCCTCAAAGGTCTTCTATCTAGAACATATAAAAAATTTAAAAACATCAGCCCCTCCAAATGCAAAGACCCAATCCAAAAATGGTCAGCTGAGATGAATACACATGTCTCAGATAAAGAAATACAAGTGGCAAATAAATACAGGAAAAAGTGTTAAACATCATTAGTCATTCAAGAAATGCAAATTAAAACAACACTGAGATTTCACCTCACCCCAGTAAGAATGGCTATCCTTAAAAAATCAACTGATAACAAATGCTGGCGAGGCTGTAGAGAAATAGGAAATCTTCTCTGCCGGTGGGAATGCAGATTGGTGAAATCACTGTGGAAAGCCTTTTGGAGATTTCTCAGCAAACCAGTTCTAGATGTCCCATTCAACCCAGCTATTCCTCTTCTGGGTATTTTCCCAGAAGGTCTGAAAACATATATCACAGCGATATATATGTACCCATGTTCATAGCGGCCCAATTTGTAATTGCTAAATTGTGGAAGCAACCCAAATATCCATCCACTGAAGACTGGATAAAAAAATTGTGGTACTTTTATATAACTACTGAGCTATAAAAAGATAAAATTGAGGCTTTTATAGGTAAACGGTCACAACTACAGACCATACTCATAAGTGAAATAACTCAGACCTGCATGTATAAGCAACATATTGTCTTACTAGTGTAAGAATCTGAATGATTGAATAAAAACTAGGAGGTATGATAAACATTGTGAAATGAAAGGAAAATGATCAAAATAATGGGTAACCGAGTTATGGGAAAGGAGAAAGGAAAGAAGGGAAAAATAGGTATGTACATATATACAGAATAGCTAACAGTGGTACTATTGTCTTCTATTGCTTTACTGAAAGGAACAGTTAATGATTACTTGTTCAATCATTATTGCATGTCTCTATTTGTTTTCCTGAGAAACCACTTTGAAGATAACAATACATAATACAACAACTATTATTAATTTCCTACCACTTTGTCTGTAACTCTGTATTGTTACTTTTGTTCTTACACTATTTTGTAAATGGATGTCTGTTTGTTAATATGTTTTCTTCCTTTATTTTTAAGAGGAAAGAAATTGCTTATTTGTGATACTTGAGTCTGGAATAATCTTGTCATATCAAGACATTGGAAAGAGATTCCCTTTGGAGTTTGATCTTTAACTTAGGAAATATACATATTGTAATTACAGTTTATTCTGAAGTACTCATCTTTGTATTCTGAAGAGTGTATGACTTAGCCAGGCATGGTGGCACACACCTGTAACCCCAGCACTTGGGAGGCTGAGGCAGGGGGATCACTGCCAGTTGAAGACCATCCTGGGCTACAAAGTGAGTCGAGGCCAGCCTGAACTGCATAGCAAGACCCTGTCCCAAAAAGACCAAAAGCCTTCCGCCAAAACAAAAAAGAATATGATTTGAATTAGTTGCTACATATATAGGAAGGAACTGCTAGATGCAAGATAAATTGTAAGAAATGAAAGCCACAGTTACTTGCTATGGAGTTGTTTGTTCTATGAAGATTCCTTATCCTATTCAGCTCTTCATTAAATACTGCAAACTGTATGCCCACATCTACTCTCTCTCTCTCTCTCGTTCTGTTTTCTCTGCAAGAGTAAAAGAATGATAAATTTCGTAATGTATATTTCTAAGTTAGTATACTTGTAAAATGTTTATTCTGGTTCTAACCCTTTGCTGTACACAGGGAGAAAAATCTATGTCTTACACAAATGAGGAAAAGCTGTGTGCTAATGGAGCATGCTTTCACAATCTTTAGAAACACCCTCCATATAATACTTGGAGTTGAGCTTGCCTGTGTATTTTGTGGTTTGTTTGTGTGTATTCTGTTTTCTCAACAATTTCAGGTGTGCGCTGTGCTTAGCTCAAGAGGACCCTTTGTTCCTGAACTCCTTACTGTATATGACCTAACTATATTCTGATACTCCAGATATCACCATAAATGAGTAAACATAAAATTGCTCTTCTGAAAATATGTCCTGTGATTCTAGATTTTACAGTTCCTCAAATACAAAATACAGTCTTCATTAAGATTCAGTATCATCTCTAAAACAATGTTTTAGTGCTAACAATGCTAGGAAAAGGAAATGGCATTTTATGCTCAAAAATACAGTTATTGGATATTTCTAGCCACATTAAAAATAAAATATGGTTTCAAACTAGAAAAAAAATAAAGGAGCACATTCCTTTTCTCCTTTAAGGGCAATGGTGTAGTATGATCCTTGGCTAATCTGTTTTTAAAATCCAGTTTGCTGTAGAAGAACTTTACTGCAGATACTTAAACAATTAATTGTAAAATAATTTGGGCTTAAAAATAAAACATAAATTATAGAGTGAAAGGTGAGGGACAAAAAGCCTTTTATCTTTAATTTTTGTAAAGAATTATACAAAGGTTTTCTTATAACAATTCTGCCCTGATTATTGAAATGGCAAATAAAGCTAGAGTAAATATTTTGTTTTAAAATGGTGCTCAAGCCCCGACATCCTTGGTTTTGATAGCTGTGAAGTATTTATAATTTACATGAGTACAGGAAACAAAAACCTATTCAAAAGTTTCACTTTAGAAAGGTTTTCACTTCACTTCAGAGTTAAAAATGCTAAAGAGATGATATTGAGCCCTTCCTCTAGAGAAAAACTGGACCTTAAGATCAGCAATATCCTTGAGCCTGATACTCTTAGTGCCCAAAATTTTTTGGTTCCATAGTCTTATGCAAGTAACCTCTGGCCTTATGTGTGTAACTAAAAATAGAGTGTGTCTGTGTGTATCTGTGTGTTTATTGTTCCTAAAAATTTGGCATAAGTCAGAGATAATTGCCTATACTGAGAATCTATACTATAGAATGTAGTGTATAGAAAACATCTTTCTTTGAAATTATTCAAGCATCTTTTTCAACATCATAAAAATCATTGGTAGCCCCCATCAGGTGTTTAGTAACTGGTATCAGGCCTCAAGGGTAAAAAAAACTAGTTTGTAGTATCTTTTCATAGAAGAAAAAACTAAAAACTAATGTGAGTAAAACTGGATCATATTTATGAAAAAATCTTTAACTTGTAAATATTTACATTTTTCTGTATAAAATTTTAAGATTTTCCATTACAAAGTATCTTGTGTATAGCACAAAAACATTTTAACCAATTTTCTGCAGGCAAATTTCACTATGAATTAACCCAAACAGCTAAAATTATCAAAGATTTAAAAAGTATGATATATCTACTAAAGTAAAAATATTTGTTAGTAAGTCAATCGAGTTTTAAAGCCTTGTCCAAGGATTTAGTGTTTTTTAGTAAAGCCTATTATCTCCCTGCTACATCCTCAAAAGGGAGTTATTAGGCTCCCCAGTTTTGACCTTCCCAGACAAGAAAAAGAGGGCACAGCTCAGGACATTTGGGATCCTGGTGTTGTCCTTTGGCATACCTATTCAAGAAGCTAGACCCAGTGGCAGCAGACTGGCTTCCCTGCCTATAGGCCACAGCTGCCACTGCCATTCTGGTAAAAGGCACTGACAAGCTGAACTTGGAACAGACTTTAAAAGTACATACCACTCATGTAGTTAAAACCCTACTTCAGGGTTCCAATGGAAAGTGGCTATAACAAAACTGCCCAATAGCCAGGGACCCTTCTTAAGTATCCTAGGTTAACCACAACAACCATCCAGACTCTCATGCTGGCCTCACTGCTGCTCACATCCACGGAGCTACCCACACATGACTGCATTGAGTCAATCGAGATGGTCTACTTGGCACGACTGGCCCTCCAAGATTCACCTCCAGAACCCAGATTTGACCATGTTTTGAGATGACAACAGTACGGTAATAGATGATGTCTAGAGGATGGGAGCAACTGTTGTCACAGTAGATCAAACTGTTCAATCAAAAACACCTCCCTCTGGGACATCAGTCCAAAAAGTCAAGCTAATAGCATTCACCTAGGTTTTGAAATTGGAAAAGAATAATCAGGTCAATATCTTTACTAACTTCTGCTATGCTTTTGCCACCCTCTACATGCATGGGGCCATATATATAGAGAGAGAGTTCTTGACAACGGGTAAAAAAATATGTCAAAGATCCATAAAAAACATTAGGATTGCTACAGTTTTGCTGCTGAAAAGGGTGGCTGTTATACACTGTCATGGCCATCAGAGGGGGCACTCTTTAGAGGCCTGAGGAAATTGCACCACGGACTTAGCAACAAAACAAGTAGCCTATCTGGAGACCCCTGTCCCTGAAAAAGTACTTGTGGCACTCTATGTAAAAAGACCTTCCTATTTAGACACTGAGTTAAACTGGGCTAAGTCAGAGGGAGTCATGGATAGAAACGGGTCACATGTGCTGCCAGAAGAGATTTTGTTCCTTCCTGAGACTTTGGGACATTTGTGATACAGGACCTGCACACTCATGCTCATTTGGAAAAAAAAAAAAAAACTGCTACGATGGAGCTGCTTCGCTGGTATTTTCATATTCCCAGGGTTTAGACATTGTTCTCCTCTGTGCCTGAGAGATGTAAACTTTGTGCCCACAACTCTGCTCAGCAGCCCCACTGCCAGTCTGGTGTCAGGAGGTATGGGACCACCTGCTTTGAGAACATTGAGGCTGACTTCACAGAGGACAAACCAACAACTGGAAATCAAAAGTAGTCCTGATCTGCAACTACTCAGGTTGAGTGGAGATCATCCCAACTAGGACTGAAACTTCAAGAGAGGTAACCAAGGCCTTTTTGGAGTGGATCATCCCCTAATATAGATTTCTTATGACCATCAGGCCAGATAATAGGCTGGTCTTTGTAGGTAAAATATTCCAGGAGCTGGCCTTGGCTCTAGGGGTAAAATGGAAACTCCACATGGCTTACTGACCCCAGAGCTCTGGGCAGGTAAAGAGACAGAACCACACCCTCAAGTCTGCCTTGGCTAAGTGCTGCCAGGAGATGGGTGCAACTTGGACAGCTGTATTGCCTATGGCCCTGCTCTGATCCCAGTGCACACCACACCAAAACGGTCTCATACCAAGATCATATTTGGATACCCTCCCCCATTGATGCTTGTGATAAAAGGACTCCAAGAAGCTGGGCCAATCAACCCCCACCTCCAGATAAAGGCACTTTATCAGGTCCTTGAGGAGCTATGACAGACCATCGTGGAACACCACCTGATCCCTTTGCACACACCCTTTCATCCTGTCTAGCTTGGAGATCAAGTTTTGGTCAAGGACTAGAAGGACGAAGCCCTCTAGCTTGAGGGAGCCTATAAAGTCATATTAACTAGCCCCACTGCTCTTAAAGTTTCAGGACTTGTTCCATTGATCCATCACTCTTGTGCCAAATGATGAGCTAGAACCAAACCATGCTGCCCAGCGAGCAAACACTTCAAAGCACCAAGACAGAGGTGCTCCTGCCCAAGAGACAGACAACACTGGCATCAAGTTGACTAACCATGTTAACCTCTCCCTGCTCCTCCTTGGGTCTGTAGTCATGTTGGACATCATGGAACCGGTTTATAAATTCACAATGACTCAGACACTGCGGGAGTGATTCCAAGTGAGACTGTTGGGCCAGGAGGGTTGACACCCTGGACAAAAGTGAATCCCAACCTTTTTCAGGGCCCCACAGGCAGGAAAGGCTCTTGATCCTTGTACGGATCAATGAATCTCAAGCAAATTGAGGCCAATGGCTGTGACTGCACAGATGAATTAGACTTTATTTGTTAAGAGATGGCCCAAAAAGGTTTATTACTATTCACAAAGTCATCCAGGGCTCAATTTGCTCCCCCATAAAGGCAGGTCTTGGGCTCCAGGACAATTTGCCCACACCTGGTTCTAATTCAGAGCTGGACCCTCACCCATTACCACCACCAGCAGTACCACTGCAAATTTATTTTAAAATGCAGTTTTTATGCCAATAAGTCAAAAATCATCAGAGAGACTTTACCCAGGGCCCATGAGCACTTCGACAAGAAAACAAAAGATAGCCAAAATTTCCAAGGGTGGTATGCCCAGATGTACAATTGGAATCCCTGGCTAACTTCTTTACATAAATTCTCGCTGGGCCCTTAATCTGTATAGCTTTACTTGTGATTGAGCCCTTCCTAGTCAAATGGGTGATCAAATGGGTGATCAAACGGGAGAATTTGAGCTAGACTGGACCAGGTACAACTTCTGGTGCTGGCAGAAAATCCTGGGTATCAAACTCTGTAGATAAATTTAAGGACATTTCACCAGCTTAATAAGAGAAGAATGTCCTTGAGGGGGGAATTATATGGAAAGAAAAACTAAACCAACACCATTTTGTGTTCCAGTGCCATTTTATAGCTTAAGTTTGTTTCCTTAAGTTTGCTTCTCCTAAATATTGTCATAGTT
Source organism: Dinomys branickii (assembly GCA_004027595.1). Classification (NCBI taxonomy): domain Eukaryota; kingdom Metazoa; phylum Chordata; class Mammalia; order Rodentia; family Dinomyidae; genus Dinomys; species Dinomys branickii. The sequence continues at coordinate 21,001 of PVLD010018532.1, read as the reverse complement.
ACCTAATCCAATTCCACCCTCAGCTCTGTCATAAGACTGCTTATCCTTTATGTAAAATGTCAAACACCTCGGCTTCATCAGTCTGTCCAAAGAGAATTGGCATTTATTTTTCTGCCCTGCTTATTTAATACCCTCCAAATAACTGGAGTTTGTACTTTCAAATATTTATAGAGGCTCTTCCTCAATAGCTTGGGGCTAATGGTTAGCCAGTGTTTGCAGCCATTGGCTGAGCGGCTTTTGCTCTTCTCCTTTCCTGCTCTGTTTTCCCTGCCCTCACTGCCGCCCTCTCTTTCCAATGAGGAATGTAAGGTTCAAGGACTGGTTGTCAGAACCAATCACTTGTTAACTTCTGTAATTGTCTTGGGAGGACAATTCATGGACATGAATTTCATAGCCAACGTGTAAATCTTCCAGAATCATCAGACAACTGTAGTTTAGAATATCATTCTATGCCAGGTGTAGTGGCACATGCTTGTAGTCCCAGCATTCTGGGAGGCTGAAACAGGAGGTTTGCAAGTTTGAGTCCAGTCTGGGAAACTCAGCAACTTAGTGAGATGCTATTTCAAAATAAAAAAAACAAAAAGAAGTGTTGGGGCCAGTCCAAAAAATGTATCCTACTAATCTTGTACTTTCTCCAAGGAATGATAACTTTCTTTAAAATCAATTTTTTGTCAGGCATGATGGTGCATGCTTGTAATCCCAGCACTCGAGAGGCTGAGGCAGGAGGATTGTTGTGAGTTTGAGACCAGCCTGGGCTACAAAGTGAGCTCCAGTCCAGCCTGAACAGCATAGTGAGACCCTCTCTCAAAAACACAAAACTAAATAAATTAATTAAAAAATAAAATCAGTCTGTTTTTGTGTTGCTTGGTTCAAGAACACGCATCAAGTTTCTATTTCTTCTCTCTGTTTTTTCTCTTTCCCTTATATTTCAGAATTAACTACTGCATACCAGGCTCTGCGCTAGAGAAGATACTATAGGACAGAAAGTTTGCACAGAGAAGAGGGAAAGGTCTTTAAGGATGTCTTTGTCTTTGAGGAACACAAAGCACACATGTAGGACTGTGAGGCAGAAGGTGACAAGGGCCACAAAAGGGATATGGGCAAAATCCTGCAGAATTTCAAGAGGTAGAGATTTCTGTGGTGGAAGGTTAAGGAAAAGCTTGGTGGGAGAGGTTGCATTTTAGATCAACTGGATGGATGAGGGAAATTTTGCTGATGAGGAACTGGAGGGGCAGGAAGAGGTGAAGGCCGCAGCAGGAATGAGAGGTGCCCGGGACCCAGAGCAGAGAGGAGAGGAGGGGCTACAGAGACAATAGGCAGAAGTGGAGGGTGAGATCTTGCTTCATTTTAGAGATAAAAAAGCAGGTACTGACCTGGGTATAGTTCTCAGATTGGGCTTAAAGCTGTGGTGAGCTGGATTAAAGTGGATAAACACATCGGGAAGAGGAAATCCATAGAGAACGTTCTCAATATTAGTTCAGGCTGAGGATAATGGGATTAGCTGAGTGTACCAAAAGGGAACCGTGAATGAGGATTCCAAAGTCTGGACCAATGAGGTCAGTGTCCTTTGGAGAGTGGCCAACTGTTACTTAGTGAAACAGCCTAACCCACTCAACCTCTTTTCCTACAAATACAGAAACAAGGTAAATTCTGAGCTGGGATATTTGCTCTGTATAGAGTGGTTTGGTGGGGGGAGGGTAGTGTACATGATGGCAGAGTAATGAAGAAAATCAGGAAGCTGACCAGCACTGCCCTCCACACACACCATACCTGTGCACCCATTTCCCCAGGAAGGGAAGGACACCAGAGAAAAATGATGTTTTCAGTATTCACTGAATGCACAATAAGAAAGAAAAGGAGGCATTACATATGGATGGCTTATAGACCAGATAATGACACACAGATGGCTCAGAGCCCAAGCCACTAAATACAGCTGGGTTATCATCATCTCTCAGAGACTGCAGTACAAACTAAAGGGGATGGTTACAAAGAAAAGTGTGTATGTTGCTTGCACAACCTCATACACACATATGCACATTATCTTTATGTTTCATTTCCCTCTGGCACGAGGGAGCCCAGAGAGCACAGTGTCTCATTCTCAGTCAGTTTTGGAACTTGCTACAGTACATGAAGCCACTGGTATCACTAACTCTGTAGCTGCAGAATCCTGAAGGTCTTGGCAGGAGCTCGGGGACAGGGAGAAGAGTGGAGGAGAGGAGAGGGCTGGGGGCCCTGGTGTGGATATTTCTGCTGCTTGTTGCAGCTGATGCTCCAAAAGAGCATGTGTCAGAGGTTTGGCATCCTCTGGTTCTGTGAGTGAAAAGGACTGTTGTTCAGGATGAGGTAATTGAGACCTGAGAAGTTAATCTGCTTGTCTAAAGTTGTGCACAGGCTTTGGCAGTTTTCAGCTGCCAAATCTAGGTTGTTTTCCCTCTAGCAAGCCATCTGCCTATCTTTTTCTGGTCCTATAATGCTTCTCAAAAGGTGACCTAGGTAGACATTTGGAATAAGTTGACTCACCTTCGGTGGGCTGCTGGGAGCAGGCGCACAGGCGTGAGGGACGCTTTCCGAATCACCCTCTGCGCTTGCAAGACCTGCCTCACTGGAGTCAACAGCCGCTGCATTTTTAGGGAAGTAAGCCGAAAGCTAGCAGTTCACAGGCCCTGGGAGAGATGCCTAGTAATTCCTGGTTGGGCTTTATAGGGCCTCTGGAAGCCCCGCCTCAGCTTCCTGAGGCTCAGCTTGCTTCTAAAACTGGGCCAAAGGTCTCACTCAGAACATGGGTGAGCCAAAGGAAAACATCATCTCTCCAACATGTTCACACCTGCCCTGTTGCCGGGTATGTGTGATAATGGCTGGCTCTGATTCTTTCTTTCTCAGGCTCCCCTAGCAGTTTTATGCATGCCCAGCTCCCTAAGGAGAAGGTTTTTATATTACTTGTAATGTGTTTGAGGGTAACACTAGCTAGCATCTGTTGGACCCTGACTTCTACTCCCAATAACTGGCATTTCTTGGTCTATAATCCTCTCGGTGTTTTTAGCTATTATGCTTTCAATGTATTATACATCTTCCACAAAAGAAATCTTTCATAGCCAAAGGGAATGAATTTTTTTCTTTCTTTTTTAAGACAAGGTCTTTCAGGTATTTCAGGCTGGCCTTGAATTTACTACATAGCCAAAGCTGGCTTTGAACTCATGGAAATCCTTCTGCCTAAGCCTCCTGAGTGATGGGATTACAGGTGTGTGCCACCATGCCCAGCAGAATAAATCTTTTAATAGTGGCTCCTCAAGTGGTAGGGAATGGATATTGGCACATAAGCAAAGGGCTAGGCATTATATTAGGGCATATGAAGTCTGCTATATATTTCTCTTATCTTTATTGTTCATTATTATGTATGGACAGCTTTATACAATTTCCAGATGGGTTGTAATTAGTGCTGCAGCAGAGGTATAGGATCTCCAAAGAGGTGACTATCATTTAAAGCTCAAGGTCTCATAAGAAAGGCAGATTTGCTTTAAGGACAAAGGAAGAGGCATGTGATGTAGCTCAGGAGGAGAGCATTCACCTACCACACTCAGGTTTCTGCGCTGATTCCCAGAGCGGAGCTGTGGGTATTAAATAAGACATATGTAGAAAGGTGGGATTTTTTCCCTAGAGACCTGTAGGTGGCAAGTTGCAGGTTGGGAACTCAACTACTTCTTCTGGCTACAGCTTCTGATCTTTCTGCTTATTCTTATGTTTCTCAATGAAAGGGTTCCTGCCATGTGATATTCCTTTTTAAATAATTTTTATTCTTATTATAGTAGTCCATGTTTGCAGTGCCTAATTGTCGGTGTATAGTCAGTTTGTCAGTGGTGACAGGTCCTGAGAATGGGGTGAGAAGTCCAGAGAATGAGGTGCCCGCAGATGAAAAGGTAAACAAGAGAGAGACAGTTATGGCATCAGGGGTTTGCAGCCTTTTGGACTGAAGCCTCAGTTACCATCCTCATTAGTCTTTCATCGGGGTACAAAGAGAAAGCAGCAACAGGGCAAAGAGGAAGAATAGTTAACAGGATTGGCGAGGACAATACAACCCAGTTATCATGGGAATGAGACTTGACTTAGGCAGCCATCATGTTATCATCCCTTTGGGCGCATCTCAGCAAAGCATCTAGCATTGTCCCAGCAGGACACAGGTCCTCTTATCATCTCCTCCTACACCAATGCTTTTGCTAGACTTCCTCCAGAATCAAACAAATCAAACAATCATATGGCTTGGTCAGGCCCAAAGTCACAAATAGATAACACATTGCAAGATAAACTAAAGAATGTCCTTCTCCACACATACTGATTACATTCAGCTTTGGGAGTTGGTACATGTACATAACATGTCTTAATAGGTCCTCTTTCCCTCCCCCTCCCTCATCTTATATTCTAAAGGAATCTCTGTCTCCCTTCCACCCATAACACCAATCTTCCATGAACTCCATGAATTCACTCATCCATTCAGTTAGCCTCTGTAATATGACTCTGTGGAGGACACAGAAAAGAACTACAGTAATTCCTGCATTAGGAGGCAGAGTTGACCTCATTTTCCTGAAGACAGGGAACCTCTAGATACCCCCATAAGTCCAGGACTCCTAAGTCTTTTATCATCTTTAGATTTTTGTCTCCATACATCTTGGTGCATCACTACTCTAAGAATCTCCCACTTCGCCCTGTCACTCTGCGCTTCCACTGAGTCTCTTGCAAAGTTGTGTCGTGAACAAAAGTCTTCATTTTCTATCTCTTCCATTAAATGAGTATTGTTTTTTATCTGTTAACCTTCACTCTTTCAGTGGTGCTTGTACCCTTTGCTTCCCCCGCACCAAATAGCCATCAACACCCGCTTCACTTCAGTGCTTAGCATAAAGCAAGTCTCTGCTTTGCTCTTCATTGATACTTCAGGGTATCTTTGCTCTTATCTTAAAGCACGTGGGCCATGCAGGGCACCTGTGCTTTGCAGTCCACTAACAGTTTTGCTCCACTTCCTGCCGTTCATGAAGATTTACATACATGCATCAAGCTTTCCTCTCCACCACTGATCCTCCCAACATGGCTAAGAGATATCCATCACCACCTAAGAGACATCCTTCTCCCTCCATCTCCATCCTTCCACCCTGGTTTCTCACTGAAGCTTTCCCTTCAGCATTCTTGTTTTCCATACAACTTCACCCTTCCCGCCCATAGTAATAATCTTGACCTTGTGATTATACTACATATACCACCTCCAAAATTTTAATTTCATGCAATTTTTAACTTCTTTTCTCCCAGCTCAATTCTTTTTTGTTTTCTTAAATTGGGATGTGGTGTTTTATGCTGCCCAGGCTGTGCTGCCGAAACTTGAGGGATGAAATGACCCTGCCGCCTCAGCCTCCGGAGTGGTGCGGTAACTAAAGGGGTATGCCACCACAGCTGGCTCGCCTCACTTAGAGACCTTCACCTTCACCTCCTCTAATGTCTCGCTATTCACCTTCCCTCCTGTACTTTTTACTCCTTACTCAGCTCCGATTACCTAAGGTACACCCCAGCAAGTGTTTATACTTCGCATTCATTTCCACTCACCTAGCAAATGCTAAGCTGTGGTTAAACTCAAGTCTTCACTGGTTACATGTACAAAATGCATCCCAAGTGCGTGGACCCGCAGCATGGCCTGGCAATTCTATCGCCTTTTGCCAGTTCCGAGAGGGCGTGTCACAGCCTCTTCCTTGTCCTCAGTGCCTCGTTGCTCACTTTGACTCTTGTTTCACCGAGAACACAGGAACAATTTGACAAAACCTTCTCCATTTTACATTAGCAAGTGAGCAAACGGCCACAGAGAGGAACAGGCCCTGCTCTAGCTTTGGGCCAATGTCATGATTTATGCAATGTATATATGGCCTCTTTTCTACACAAGGATCATTCTGCAGTTATCTCCCTATTCTTAGTGTGCAATTTTTCCTCTTTCCAGATTGTTACTCTCTTGTTGTTCTTACACAATCCCATCCTTCATAAAGCTCTCTTGACCCTATCTGTCTTACTGAGTGCAGCAACAGATCTATGTTCTTTTCTGTAGCTAAATGCATGAAGATTTTGGTAGTACACATCCTTATCTCTCCTGTCTTTAGTTGACCATTTAAGCAACTGCCATGCTTCATTGAAATCCCTCTTATCGAGGTCACTGGTGACTTCCTCATTGCAAAATCTAATGTTTGGTCCTAAACCTTCAGTTGCCTAGACCTCACAGGAGCAGAAGCAAGTCTGGTGTCCTTGCTTCTCAAAGCTCTTTTAACTTAGCCTACAGACCTGACAGTTCCACAATCTTTCTCCCAATCACTGCTCACTCCTTACAGCTACATGTTCTCTGACCTCCTTCTTTCACTAAGAAGATAGATGGAACTGAGTAGGAGTCTAAGCCTGAACATAAATGTTCACACAGGCTTATAGGTACTTTCTGGACAAGTTGATAAAGCTAAAAATCAAAATCATCCAATTAATACAAAGTGTATTTTTTTCTTTTGTTTTTTTGAGGCTAGGGTCTTACTATGTCGTTTAGTCTGGCTTTGAACTCACTTGATCCTCTTGGCCTGGCCTCTCAAGTGCTGGGATTACAGCTGTGTGCCACAACATCTGACCAAGCTGTACCTAGTGTATATAACCACTGTGATAAGCACTGTTAAAGGAAATGGGCCAGAACAGTTGTGTCTAAAGAAGACATGAATGAAAACAGACATTTTAATTTTTGCTTTGAGAGTCTGGGGTCATTCAATTTCTAAATACAGAATGTTGATGAAAGAACAGATTAATAAAAATGTGTGGTAGGTATTAGATAAACTGATGAGAAGAACAGATTGATTATTAAGAGTTTTAAAAGTTTAGACATCTAGCTGTTGCAAAAATAATGTTTCTTTTTAAAGCAATTTTGTTAAGAGAGGTGGTTTAGGACAGAAAAATTATAAATTATAAACCAATTTCCCAAGCTTCTAGACTTGCTCACACAAAGTCAGTGGTCTTCGCCCTCAGAAAGCCACTATCCTTCTCTCTCCAAATGCTCTGACAATGTATTCTCAAGGTTCCCATGCCAATAAGTAGAAATAATTTCCTCCTGTGCAGATTGGCATGTTCTGCAACCTGAAGGAAAAAGCTTTCCAACAGTCTAGGCATCAGAAAGTGGCTAACATAGCTGCTTCTATGGCAAGACTAGATCTGCAGAGAAGTCAATATTTTTGGAAAAGAATCCATGTTTATTTTAAAATAACACAAATGAAGTACAACCACATGTAATGCTCTACCAGTTTCTAGGCTGACATGATCTTTTCTTACAATAGTTCTATGAAGATAACCTGAATTATTAGCCCTATTTGAAAGATCAGAGGCTGTAAGAGATTAAGTGACCTGGCTGGTGGGTATATGAATAGTAAGCAGCAGTTACTAGGGATGGATAAAACTGCCATCACTCCAAATGTAGGACTCTGTCATCTCACCTGCTGCTGTGGAAGGAGAAAGACCAATATTATTTGTGACTGTGTTTCTGCTGAGCCTAATCTCTTATTTTCTAGGTTTTGCCTTTGGGATTGCCTGGGGTGAAATGCAAATCTTTGATTTTAAAGCCTCCAGAGTTTGGAGAACAAGGAGTTCAGAAACCTGTGGGTAGTGTGTTTGGATCCCTATCTAATCAGGTCAGAGTTCCTGAGGAAAGTAGGGGAAAGGGCATGAGGTCTGACGAAATGTCTGAGAAGCAAAACAATAAGCCCTGGTGTTGTGATGTGAGTTTCCTTATTTCAGGTCTGCCCTGATATATCTTATCCATCTTCTAGGAAATAGACCCAGCAAGGCAATGTGGAGTCTCAATGGAAAGATTGAGTATTTGCATGGAAGACCTAATAAGACGTAGTATAGTTGCCCCTGATTCTCAGTAGACAAACAAAGATGTCTTGCGGCATCCTTTCTCTGGCATCTATTGTCAATGAATTCATCTTCACAGACATTTAAACATTTTGAAAAAGAATTCTGTTCTCACAGCTATTTGCTATGAATAACATCATATGATATCCATAGGATATCGATATATCAGTATGATATCAATAATATATCACAAAAATAACCAGTTTGCACAATTGCCCTTTCTTTTTCCTTTTTTTATGTCTTCTACCTTTCTGTTTCTTTCCTTTCCTTCTTCCTTTTGTTCTTTTTTGAGTTCTTGGAATTTATTGATAGACAAATATTAAGGATTTGGCCTAGTTGTCACCATAATGTATATTTGTGTACTCTTTGATCGTGTCAAAACCTCTGACAGTGTGGCAAACTGTCATCGGCTATTGGGTCTGCCTCTTCACAAACTGACCTAGAAAGTAGTAGGGAAGAGGGTAGGTGTGAATTTGAGAACAAATATTTTAAAATCTATAGCAACTTCTTGAAGAGTCTGAAGGTTGCCCATGATGGATGTGTGTAGCAGGGCTGGGGTTCGGAGCCCCTGGATCCCAAGGTGGAGAAGGCTAGGGTGGGGGCAGTGGAAGGAGAAGCATTGTTAAAGCTATGCTGTGGTATTCAGTGGATGTAAACAGTTGCAGATTGCCCTCTCCTACACTGATTGTCCAACAAACCTCCATTTCTGTATCCTCAGACTGGTGGCCCAGCACTGTTTTATCCTAGTGTGTTGTTCCCTAATAGCTTCAATATGAAACTGTGGTTAGAGAGCCTCCTGGTGAAGGCAGCAAACAAGAATGGTGAGCAGTGATTCTGAGGGTCTGGGTCTCTCCCCATTCTTGCGCTTTAACTATGCCCTGAAGAACAAAGACTGGGCAGGCTGGCAGTGCTTACCCTAAAGCACACAGCACCACAGAGGACAGCCTATACCCTTCACAAATACAAACCCACGAGAACTCACATGCCAGAAAAATCACCCCTGAGGACTGGAAGAGGAAGATAGTGCAATGTGTACAGTCTAAAACAATTTCTGAAATAGAAAAAAGAGAATTTAGAACATTCACAGTATGTGTACTTAAGAAGACAAGAAAGCTTTTATACTGTAAGGCACAAAAAAATTCTTAACTAAGAATTATATAGGTAACTAGATACAATATTGAATTAAGAATATACCAGCTGATGAATACTACAGGATGGACAGAACTAAAAGTTATTAGGAGTAGGATTATTTGATTGGGGAACTCTCAAATAAAGGCCAATAGGAAAGAGCAAACAAGAAAAATATTTTTCTAAAAATGCTAGGATATTAGGAGGATAGATAACATATCAATAATATTTGATGAATAGGAATTGCCAAAAGAGGAATATTAGAAAACTTTATAAAGATATATCTTCTATTATTAAAGAAAGACGACATATCTAAGTTGGAAAAAACCTTTAGAGACAAATGAGAGTTAAAGAGAAAAATAAATAGAGAACATGTACACAAAGATGTTCTAAAACCTTCTAGAGAGAATGATCACCTCTAAGGAAACAAAAGTCAAACAGCATTGGATCACACAACAGAAACACTGGACTTTGTTAGACACTGAAATGTTATGGTTAAAGAACTTAAGGGGAGACAGGCACAACAGTGCATACTCAGAATCCCTTCTCTCAGGGCATTGAGGAAGGATCTCAAGTTCAAGGCCAACTTAGGCAACTTAGTGAGATCTTGCCTTAAAACACGGAACAAAAGGGGGTTGGGATGTAGCTTAGTGGTAGAGCACACTGGGTTTCATCCTCCCAGTGTGAAAAGGGGGAAAAAAAAACCAAACAAACAAAGAAAAAGAACTAAAAGAAAGGGAACCCAAAATTGTTCCAATGTAGAAAGTGGCAGATACATTCTCAGCATTCAAAGACCCACAGCAGGAACAGAATGGGAGGATAAGCTAAATGTAAACAGAAATAAATTCAGGAGGATACAGTGCGGAAACAGTAAGGATGATCAAATATTTCAATAAATATATTGCTGATTCAGCAGAAATGCCAGAATCAATTTATAAAAACAAACAGGGCTTTCCTATATTAGCAGTAACCCTCTAGAAAATATAGTGAAAACTAGCAACAAAAGCATAGTATCAAGACCACTACAGGAAAACTTAAAATTTGAATACATTTTCCCCCTTTTCTTTTGAAATCAGCCTGTGTTTGCTTATGCAGCAGGATCTGGAGGAAAAGTCAGTGTTAAAGCCTTTGGGCAAAGTACACAGGCTCAGAAAAGCAGAACACTTTCCTCATGGGACAGTGGTAACCAGGACCTTGGACTCCAACTCCTGTGAAAACTGCACCACCTGCCAATAATTGTGAAATATTGGACTTCTTTTATTAAAAAAATTTGAACAGCAATGTAAATTTTTCTCAAAAGAAAATTTCTTTATTATTCTTTGTATAAAAACAAAACTCATTGCAGAAAAGGGGCTAGCAAGAAGACAGAAAACATAGCAAGAGTCAATCACAACCATGATAATACCTTCATGTAATATTTTATAGATAGTTTCTGAATATTAAGGATGAGAAAATATAACATCAATGCAGAAAATGCAAAGCACCTATAGCTGATTGTAGATTCATATTCACGTCAGATAACCTGTCCTCCAGTATAGAACTTTTTCTTGTCCTAATTTTTTTTCTGTACTTGGGGTGAACCCAGGGCCTTCCCACTGAGCTACATCCAAGCTCTTACTGTTTACTTTGAAACAAGATCTTCCTAAGTCACTAAGTTGCCCAGACTTGGTTCAAATCTGTGATCCTTCTGCCTCGGCCTGCTAAACTGCTGGAATTATGGACTCTTGTCTTAATGTAAAAGCTACTATTTTCCTTATTTTCTGTGTATACTCTACTAAATTGTTCGTGGCACATTCCTCAAACATTCTCTCCTCTGTGCAAGTTCACTCAGCTTTCAGAGTTCAACTCACCTCCACAGACACCTTCCAGATAATTCACCACATCTCACTCTGGTTCTGCTGTCCCCTGAATTCTCAAATTGATTATCCTGTACAGAATCATCTTCCTCAGCATTTCCGACTCCCAATTTATCAATTCCAGGTTTCACACTTCAGCTCTTCATTGAGTATATCTCTTTCATGCTTTCCATCCTGCTACCATCATGGCACAGGATGAAAGGAACATAAGAAACATCCCTATTTCTTATCATATTGAGCACATTCACTTATCCAACCTAAAATCAACAGGTACATGAGAGTGCCTGCTATGTAGAATTCAATGTGCAGAGACCCATTGCGGAAGACCTGTTATTTTCTTCAGGCAGTGTACTGTGGTGGAAGGAAAAAATAAACAATAGAAAAAGGTAAAGGAGAAATGAAGGAAGAAAGGAGGGAAGGAAAGAAGGAATTAAGAAAGAAAGGGAGGGAGGGAGGGAGAAAAAGAGAGAAGAAAGGAGAGGATAAAAAAATCTTGGAATAAGATTTGTGCTATTTACTCTTTATGCTATCTTAATCAAATTTTTTAACCTCTCAAATTTTAATAACCTCAATTATAAAATTAGAATAATAAATAAAATTAGAATAAAACTTTAAATATTTTAAACTTGTGAACATTAAGTGAGATAATTTTTGAAAAATTAATATTTCAAAAATATTTTAAAATGCTAATAGTTATAATTATTACTTATATGTGTCAGTTTGAATGGGCTATGGGATGCCAAGATTTTTGCCAAAACATTATTCTGGGTGTTTGGGTGCATGTATTTTTGAATGAGTTTACGACTTAAACCCAGGGACTGAAGAAAGTAGATTGAACTCCATAATGTGGGTGAGCCTCATTCAATCAGTTAAAAACCTAAATAAGACAAAGAAGGCTGACAGTCTTGAAAGAGAAACTCCTCCTACCTACTACTTTCCAGCTGGGCCATGAGCCTTTTCCCGTCTTTGAACTCACACCAAAAGGTTGGCTCCTCCTGGGTCTGAAGCTTGCCAGCCTTTGCTAGATCTTTACCACCAGCTCCTCCAGTTCTCAGGCCTATGCAGCTCACTCCTGGGGCTCCATCTCACTGCTTGCAAGTCTAGAAACTTGTCAGTTTCCATAATTGTGTAAGTCAATTCCTATGATAAATCTTTATGTATGCACACACACACACGCACACACACACATTGTTAGTTCTGTATCTCTGGAAAACCCTAATGCAGTAATTGATATCATTGAAGACTTATATTTTTGTATAAATTTATCAATAGTCAAGATATATTATTCTTTTGACTAACTCATTCCTATAGAAAATTATTTTATTTGCAATATGAAGAGCTCACATTAAATCTGAGAAATTTCCCTGAAATCCGGAGTCCTGGGAACATCTTTTTGTGGAGGAGGCAGTTCCAAAAAAGTGGATGTTTATTTGGATGTAATGGTTTCACACCCTGTTTTAAAATTTTTATTATTATTACTTTGGTAATTGTGAGTTAAACAGTGACTAGAACAGCCTAACATCAGAGGTTGCCTAAAACAGGCAAAAGTTTAAGTTCAAAGGAGAAATCCGCAAGACCCTAAGGACAAGTAGCTAAGGGGAGGTATCTTCTATAAAACTTTAACAGAAGAGGAGAAATATAACACTGCAGCCCTGGCCCCCAGGAGGCCTTGAGCTGAACAACAATTTTAGATTTAATTCACTATTTCACTAAAACGTTTTCACAGATTTGAACCCAGATAATTCCAGAACTTGAACAATTCTTAGAAGTCATCGAACTGTAGGTTTGAGAGATGGTAGTGGTTGTTTTCAAATTGCTGATCTCCATATAAAATGCATAGAGGAAAATCAAAATCTCACCACTTGCAATAAAATGAAGTCTTGGTGTGTCTTTAAGGTCCCCAAAACACAATGGAGTAAGGATAAATCAGCAGTCATAAAACCTGTGGTGTCATCTGTGGAGGAGAGAGCAGAGGGCATCATGGTTCATCTGCAGCATGAGAGAACAGGAGAATCCCTAAAATAGCCAGTGAGAATTCACTGGAGAGCAGGCAGAAAAATTAAGGAACTGGAACCCAAACCAGCTTTTTTTGTCCACCCTAGTGTTGATGAGTTGTAGGCTCCACACCTTGTGGGCTGGAACAGTAAACCACTGGTTTGCTGAGAATCACTTAACAAGATGATTGGTAGAATTTGCTGATCTCTATGATGTAAGTAAGCCTTCTCACCATGGTAATTGCAGGATATAAAGAGGAACATAATGTTGGGAAGAGTTGTGTGTAACTCTTGCAAGGTGAAAGCCAGCTGCTAAGCATTGGGAAGAGCCAAGGAGATTCCAGGGCTGGCCATAAATTGAGTAGAAACAGCAACTGAGAAGAATAAGGACAGCAATAATGCAGGGAAGAGCAGGTTGAGAGTTTCTCTTGTCTTCACTGGGAAATGGAGCAGAGCCAGGAGATTTTAGTGAATAATCTACCATATTTCCAAACACTACACAAAAACAAAAAGAGGGAAATCAATAGAACTAGAACCACTTCAAACCATACCACCTTCCATAAACTCAAGAAAGCTACTGCTTCATAAAAGTGAATAGTAGGAAACTATTGGGATGAACCTCACATAAGATTTTTATAAGAAGTCATATAACTCTATGGTTCCCCAAACTGCTGCACATGGGGATCATCAGCAACCCATACAAAGGCCTGTTCCATGTAGGCTGGGCACGGGGCACATCCTGACTCCCCATAAGGAGTTAAAGTGACCTCACCCAGGGTTGTGATGCTAACAGTGACAGTCTTCAGCAGCCTGCATGCACTCTGAGAACATCTTTCTACACCGTGTGACTTTCTACCACTTGCCAGAGATTTTTCACCTGGAGGGGTAGTATGTGCCAGACTGTTTCACCATAGCCAAAATTATTCATCTCTGTTTTCTTTCCGGCTCTAAATGAGAGCTCACAAACCTTTGACAACTACCATTTCAGAAATCTATTATAGCTTGCTTCCTTTCTCAATACTTTCATACAATAGCTTTAGTATTGCATTTATTCTCATTTTGCAATTCTCTTAAGGAATCCGTAATACGGGGTTTTCAAAACATGTTAGGCAGGTATAGGAGAGATTTTCAGTCAAAGGAGCCTTAATAGTCCAGGTTCTTTGGTGGCAAACCTCACTGTAAACAGATGCTAAAGAGAGGTTGTTCACATTTTAGGAAGGCTAAGAGCCAGGGATTCTGGGGGATTCCAGTAGCACAGATTCTAGAACCATCTGTGTAGGGCACACGTGAGTTAATTCAACTCCAAATACACTTTGATTCTCAAGGTTCAAATTCTGGAGAAAGATTTAACTGGTCCTTTTGGGTCACATGTCTATTCCCTTGACAAGTAATTGTGATTTATAAATAACAGCTAGGGGCTATATGGCATTTCTCAAGAGAAGAAGCAAAGAAGAAAAACGCAAGAGAGATAATCACTGGGGGTCTTGTTTAGATCTGCCCTGTTCCAGTCGATCTGACTAGGTGACTCATTCTTTTGTTCAAGGAAATCAACTAGTGCTTTTGTTGAAGTAGTAATTCAAGACTCCAAAAAAAACAAAGATCAATCTAATGGGACTGGTTCACATGTGGCTTCAGTCCCATCACATGCTATCCTGACACTGTACTTGGCACACTATATTCACCTTACAGTATCTTCTGACATCACATATCGTTGACTGGCAATGCGGTAGGACAGACAAGATAGCTGTACTGTACCCTGCACAGCAAGTAAACCAGCATTCTATTAAGAAACCACCCCAAAGCCCATCCCTAAGTAGAATGAACAAAGTGCATGTGCAGAGTAGATACTATACAGTATAAGAATGAAAGATTTTTTTTAATTTTGTATAACAAGTTTATTTTTTAAAGGCATATAGACAAAACAAAGTAAACATTTAAGCAGATTTTAAGCTCTGTCCTAGAGCTGTGCCATTAAATTTCAGTCTCTGAACATTTTTAGTTCGGTAATCATCATCTTCATCAGAATCCGTTAATTTTCTTCGGTTGAATTTAACTGTTGTTTTCTTTTCTGTTTGTTGGCTTTCTTTTCAAGGGTTTCTATTAAACCTTGCTCTGAGACCTTCCCACTTAGCTGTCCATATCTTGCTATCTGTATAAGCTAATTCTCTACTGTTTTTGTTTTTCCCGGCTTTACAAGTGCTAAATTACATAACTTTGCCTGGACTGACTCATCCAGAACTTGAGCTAAGATCCTGCTTCTCATTTCTGCTTCCCCTGCTTTGCTTCCTGTCGTGCTGCATCATTTGGATCCTCAGGCCGGGAGCCTGTGGAGGAGTCCTTCACATGCTGAGAATGGAAGATCTTCAACTCCGCAGCAGCATGGATGCCCTCAAAGAAAATATTGAGTGAAAGGAGCCAGGCGAAATGAGTACGTATTATGACTCTACTTATATGAAATACAAAACAGACAAAACCAGTCCATGCCATTCTACGTTAGGGTGCTAGTTACCCTTGGGGGAGCGACCCCTGCAGGAAGGGGGTGCAAGGCAGTGTCAGGTTGCTGCTTCTGTGGCTGTACTCTGTGTGTGCTGATTCACCAAAGTATGGCTTTATATATGTGCAATTTTTACATACTATATACCTCAATCAAAAGTTTTAAAAAACTTTATTAGACATGCCCTCTCTTCCTAAAGACACCCCTGAATTACCCGGGAATTAGGGATCCTCCGCCTCATCTCTCAGACATGTCCCTGCGGCACCCACTCAGGACACCTCTGCTCTCCCCAGCTTTGTGCAGCTTCCTGGGAGGTGCACCGTGTCCCGGCCCACTGCTGCCCTCTGGGAATAGCCCTTTTTGACCTTCTGGACTTTACTGACTTTTCCACAATTCTTATGAATAAAATGTTCTCCATCTCATCACATTTTTAGCTGAGAAAAATATTTGCAAATTGTTATCATTTTGGATTCACAAATCCTATCCCCCAGGGGTAGATCAGGGCAAGAGACTGGTATTCCTCTAACTTACAGTCCAGGGATATCTCCTCAGCTTCTTCCTTTCCCTTTTTTAGGGAAAGCAGATGCTAAGTCTCAAGGGTGTGAGTCTAGTGATTATATCTGGGATGGGAGGATGGTGTTTCCTTCTGTGCTCTGCCCAGATCCTCTCAGTTTCACCATTTCTAGTGTCTGCAGCAGTTGGTATGTAAATAGTTCCTTGGCCCTTCAAGTAGTTCTCAGATGGACACGTATTGTGTAGGCTCCAAGGAGATTAAACCCAAGTTGTCCACAGTTTGCAGCCTTAGCTGGCTTCTTTCATTCTCTCAGTTCCCCATAGCCCTGCAGCCCTACTGCTCAGTGTCTCCCAAGACCATGCCCCAGTCAAGCTCCCCTGCACAAATTCTCTCACAGCCTGAATCTGAGGCAATACAAACCAAGGTATTGATATATAGAAAAAGTATAACTTCCAGCCTGCTAGATGTCAGCTGTGGCAAGTTTGTGTTCCCAAAATATTGAAGAATGAATTCCAAAGGACAGTAGGAAAGGTTTATTGGGAGATAACTCCTGATTAGGAAAGGTTTATTGGGAGACAACTCCTGAGTAGGAAAGGTTTATTGGGAGATAACTCCTGGGAGACAGGCAAGGTCCTGAAAGTGGGTGGCCACTGAGGCCTTTTGTCAGGGGTAATTTATATAGCAAAGTCACAATGTATGTACAATGTGGTTTAATGTGGGTTAAACTACAATTAACCTATAGGATTACAAGTATAGCTGCTTATCTAATATTGATCCAGTATGGGAGAGAGGCAGGGAGAGGGTAAATATGGCTGCCATCATTAATGTTGGCTTATCTACTGTTACAGGAGTGATATCAGGACCTGAAAATATGATATGAGGGAAATATAACTCCAAACCTGTTAGATGTCTTACATGTCAAGTTCTCTATAAAAATTCAAGAATGAATTCTAAGAATAACAAAGTCTAAGAGTAGGAAATATTTATTGAAGAGGAGAAGATATAGCTTTTGAGTGGCAGGAGGGGCCCTAATGGGTTGCCCAAGGACCCTATTTTACAGGAAAATTTTATAGAGCAATACTTATGTAGGTATGACATGAGTTACAGCTATGATTAACCAATAAGGGTACAAGTACAGTCACTTAGGTAATAGTGATCCAATGGGGAAATAAGTCACATAACAAGTGTACATGAAAAGAACAAAGGCTTGTAGAAAATGATGGGTCTGGAGGTCTTGGCCACCCACTTGGGTGATTGATGTCTACCTTAGCTTTATAAGGCTTGGTGTTTGTCCTTTGAGGAAGTATATAGGCCTGGTCATTCCATCTTTATCATGAGGTCTGGTCTCTAACAGATATGTCTCCAGCCACAGTTGAGATGTGTCTCACCTTTGTCCTGGCTCTCTTGAGCCTTAGCCCTATCTGACTGCCTATATTTCTGCCTAGCTTAACTGTCTATAATACTACGCCTTTTAAAACAAAAATACTCTTTGGAAAGGAGGGGTTCAGATGCTCTGGCCACCCACCTGGGTGTCAGATGCTTATTCGGACTTAATGGTCTAGGTGGTACTAATTACAATATAATCTTGAGTACTATGTGTGCTTCCTACAACTTTTCCCCCCATTTGATCAATATTACCTAAGTGATTATATTTGTTATAATCTTATTGGCTCACCATAGTTTTGTTCCACCTCACACCCACCTTGTGACTTCCCAATGGATCAATATTACCTAGTCAACTGTACTTATAATATCATTGATTACTTATAGTTCTGTCCCACCTTGAACTTACCTCATCTTGTGGCTTTCTTCAATAAAATACTCTTGAGAAGTGGGGTCAGTGGTCAACCCACTTTCTGGATGCCC
The DNA here is from genome assembly GCA_004027595.1 of Dinomys branickii. Lineage (NCBI taxonomy): Eukaryota > Metazoa > Chordata > Mammalia > Rodentia > Dinomyidae > Dinomys > Dinomys branickii. The sequence goes on along the minus strand of PVLD010018532.1, from coordinate 3,247 downwards.
TTCTGTTGCTCTTAGACAGAAGCTTCTTTTTTTCAATAAGGTCTCCCTACTCTTAACCTCTATTACTCCTACAGTTCATTCCTCGATTTTAGAGAATAGGAGCATTTAGCAGGTTGGGAGTTACATTACTTCCCTTATACTATTCAAATTATTTGGTGGCCATATATAATATAAACCTGTCCCATCCTCATTCCAAAATTCTATTAGGTTGCAACAAAATATATTAAGTTTTGAATATCTGACAGGTTTAATTTACAAATTTGGGCAATCCTCCAAAACAAAGTAAGGCTGAGATTCCCTTCTCTATTCTGAGAAATTTACCAGGATTATTTGACAGCTCTGTGTGTTTCCAAATGCTGTTTTATAAGCTTCTAAAAACTTCCCTGGAGCTGTTGAAACTGCCTAGAGCAGAGCTCTCTCAGCCCCCTCCTGCTCCTCCTTCCTGGTACCTGCTTTGTCTGACATGTGAGCACTCTTTCCAGTTGTGGTTGAAGGATTTATTCCCTAGGGGCCAGTGTGCGCAGGCTTCTTCTAGCATCTCAGCATTTCAGTCAGGTTGAATGGAGCTTTTCCTTGATTTTCCAAAGGCCAGCTTTTATTGCTCTTGGCTATCACTAGTTTGGGCAACATGCATGCTTTAGTAACTTAGGCCACTACTATGTTCATTCATGTCTTAAGAAGAGGTTTCATCTTGTGAGAAATTCGGATGAAGCTATTATCTTTAAAAAACACTCTGTAATTTTATTCCTCCTCCATTACCACACTGGAAGTCAAAAGAATTAATATCCTAATAAAACTACATTCACCTCCCCTGTGAATAAGTTTGCAAACCATTTTGTATTTGCTTTATTTAAAGTCTTCAAGTAGGACCCTATTAAACTCAATCTCATCAAAATGCCAGGCACTCTAAAAATGATGCAGTGGTTCTGCATGCCCACCCCTCAGGCACGGGAAGCGTTCTTCAGTGCTCTCCCACACAGCGGACTGTGCTGTTGTTGCTCTTGGCCTCACTATTCAGCTACCAGAGGGCGCCCAGGTACCGCTGCTCTGGTCCATTTGTTCACTTCTCCCAAACAAATCATGGGAGGCCATTTTTAGTGAAAAGGAAATGTGTCTTATGCAAAGCTAGCACCAAGGAGATGGAGGGCCCCACTTGCCACAAATCACCATGTCAGATTGCCTAGGTGTACAAGAGCCATTCATAGATAGGAAGAGAGGGGAAGGGGACTAGAATGAGACAATACACATCTCCAGGCTAGCTGTGCCCCTTTCTGCCCTCTTCAGCTTCTTCCCCTTTGGAAAGGAAACTGGACCTTGACCTCCGGGGGCCCACATCTCAAGGGAGGCTAAGGAGGTTTAAAGAAGCCACCTGTCTTCAAAGAAGACTGTTCTGACATCCAAATGTACATTTTGCCCTGCCAGTTACAAAGAAAAAAAACTTCTGGCCCAGGTTAACCTGTGTTTGAGATCTAAGCCCTGCCTTTGTCAGGCTCCCCTTTCATGCTCAGTTTGTGTTCCCTGAAGCACAACCACTATACTGGGAGAGCAACTTCCCAGGAGTTTGCAGAATGAGCCACAGATGGACTGATTCCTGGACTGCAGCCTATGACCCCCACTCTGGAGTTGCATGTGCAGCTGATCTGCCTCTCCCTTACATTTGCTGCAGACTCTCAGGAATTTTAATCACGTCTCAAACTTTCTTTAAATCCTTATCCCAGAACAATGACTACCTGGGGGAACCAACAGTCTCAGTACACTGAGAACAGCTATTCAAATTTGTTCTTTCTTGAACTGGTATATTGACTCTAGGAGTCTAGGGACACATGTCATTGTACTCCAATTTAATACCTGCCTTGAAAATATCATTAAGTCTATTTCGCTATCTTTGTAAAAGCCACAGATTTTTCCATGGCTTACAGATGTGAAAACAGCTCAGAGAGGTTGTGTGAGTCCTTCAAAGTCATACAACTATTATGTGGAAGTATGTTTGACAAGAAAACTCATGATTTTTCCTTGCCCTCAGACATAAAGAAAGGGACGGTAAGGATGTGGGCGCTAAACACAAATTGAATAGTGTTCCTTCAACCACAGCACAGGTACCCCTTGAGCTCTGTAGAAATATTTTGGGGAGGTTGCTAATGGTTTTCTCAAAAACTGCTTAAAAGCTGTGTGGAAACATGGGTGACAGAGTCCCAGGAGAGGCTTCCCGGAACTTATGTGAGATGAACATAGATTTGGACGTGACGTGGAACAGCAAGGAAAAAGCATTAGAGTTTAATGAAGCTTAATTCATTATGCTCAGAGTAAGGGGGAACTGAAAATGGCACAAGGCATGAGGGTACTGGGTTTGAGAATTTAACATTTGCTCCAGTTCTGGGGCACTTCCCACTGTGTCATTTCCTCAAGTTAATTCATTGTCCTGCATCATTTTCTTAGAAGTTTTTTTTTCTAAATAGACATAGAACCCATCTTGCACAAGAATGAAGAAGGCTTACTTTGTGCTCCTCATTACTTGAATAATTTGTTGCCAGGAGACTATTTTAGCTGTATGGAGTTACTCTCAAATGCATATCAGCTAGATGTAGAAGAAAAAATGAGAGCAGCAGGGGCTAGATTTACTAGTGAAGACTTAACGGTGTATTTTTACAGCAGCTTTCCAGAAATACAGATGACCATGGGTTTTTCTGTATTATAAACAGTGCCTTAAAACATTGGAGTTCAGAACTAATCCAGGTCAGCTGTCCAGAGTATTAGAGGCTCAGGATTGAGCCTGTAAATGAAAAATCATACATTAGCAGTTACAAAGTACACTGTTTTACAATTAGTAAATTAGGAGAAGAATGGTTTAGCTTGAATTCATGGGTTCATAATTGTGAGACACCTGTACGTGCATCTTTCCTGACTCAGTTGCAACAGGAAAGTTATATTAGTGCTTATTTGTCACCAGACTGTGACACTGAGCAACTTTGGCAGATGATTGGAGTCCAACAGATGCATCAACCAAAACTTGCTGGAGAAGAAATTAGCAGAAGTAAATAGCAGAAAGTTGAGAGATCCGGGGAAGATGGCGACCGGGTGAGCAGCAAGGGAGCGAACCTCCTTAATAAACACCACCAGCTCGAGACAGACTTGGTGAGCATGAATGCCGGAACCTCGGCTGGGAAGTTTAAACTGGGCGTATTTCTCTGAGATGCCGGGGGAGATGTGGTAGGGCGGACCAGGCTGCCGGGGCGAGACGTGGGAAAGT